>JAPYZF010000688.1:0-20988 GCA_030523045.1 Meteorus cinctellus
AGGAGGTAGAAAAAAAAACGACAGGAGACATACATCACCAATGTGCGGCACGATCTTAATTAGTTTCGTGCTTTGCATGCAAGTCCATTCGTACATTTATAGACACAGCATTTCGTTAAGCTTCGTTGGAACGAATTCACACACAGCTCAGCATCCTTTTCTTGTTTTTTTCCCCTATCATAATTATCATTTCCTTTTATTCGTGACATTTTTTATTTTATTTTTTCATGCAGCCTTCGCACTAAATGCACGCGCATTCATCCGTGTAATTTCGCGTTAGATGCGCATTTTAGTGAAGCATCTGATTCCTTTCCTCACGCCTGGAAGATGATGAGTTCAAAGTATCGTAAATAATAGTTGATCAATGAGCCAAAAATAGTAATTTGAAAATGGGTTGATGCTTCGCAATATCTATCAGACAATATGATCTGAATAGTCGTGTGCATTCCCAGCACGTTCTTTCCCCCTCAACAAGTGAGAAATTTTAGGGAACAATGTTGTTATTATCATAGACGCCATCTTTATTTCCATTTCTTACATTGTCAATTGTGAAGAAGCAATCAAGACAGCTTTGATTCACTGGCCAAGATTAATCAAATTATCATCTTGATCAGGTTATGTCTGATATTGATACCTACCACAAATAGCGTGAAATTGGAGATTTTTCTCACATCACACCATCTGATCCATAATATCTAATCGCATTTTATACGTCATCGTGAATTACAATTTCATCAAACTCACAAATCTGGTATTGATTTGCCAAAAATACCACTACTGCAGAATTAATGAAGTGGTAACTGCAGATATAACTGCAGTTACGACGGGTAAAATGAAAATAGACTCAGCAATAAATATCACACTCGTAATTTCACAAGATAATTTTCAATAGAAAAAAAAGTACGACGATGATGGATCTAATGATGGCATTCGTTGTCATTGGGATGCCATGAAATTGTACCCAATTATCTCTATTTATGAAAATTCAAAGCAATGAAATACCAAATTATACGAATCAGAAAATCTTGCACTGGAATCATCAAAAACTTCAAAATAGCAATCCAGAATCTATTAATAGAAATTCTTTTTTTTTTCCAGTCGTCACGAATATAATTCAGCTCATATTTATGTACCGGATTTTTTGCCTTATCTCTTTGATATTTATCATTTTTACTGTATTTAAAATCACTTTTTTTTCCAGATGGTACAGAAAGAAATTTCTAATCTATCCATATTTTTATTGTCTTTAAAAAGAAAATTCCTTTTATGTTATTCCAGGTATCCCGGATATATAAAGATCCATCAATTGGCAATCCGATAAGCATTGCAGTTACCAAAATACTAAAAACTGAAGAGATATTTGGTACCAAACACAATAATACCGACGGAATCGCAGCAGCAGAAATGTTAAAGAGCTTTTGCTATTGGCAAAAACGCAATAACCCGGATGAACCATCGCCTGAACATCACGATGCAGCTCTTCTTTTAACGAGGTCGGTATATAAAGACGAGCTGGTTGTCTATATAGTTGCGACGACAACAAGCATGGAAAGGAAAAAAAAAAAAGTGAAAGAAAAATAAAGAAAAAAAGAAATGTGGAAGGAAAAGGAACAGAGAAAGATAATGGGAACGATGCGATTTCACGATGAGTTGGAGGCTATTTGTGAGGAAGAAGCTTAGTAATGACCAACGGCCAGTTTATGTCTCGAGGGTAAACGCCTTCCAGACGTTGACGATGATCGCGCGCGCGCGCGCCTGCGTTTATATTTCTCGGTTTTCATGTGCACACGATGATTGCCAGATATATTCAATGAATGTCAAATTATTCAACGAGATAAAATTTATTATATGCGCATCTATAATTTACTTTTTCGTCCTTTCGTAATATATTCAAATGAACGAACAGGGAAGAAGAATTAATTAGACATAATCAAAAGTGTCTAATGTATTTTATTCTGTTTTATGATCATTTTTTGTTTATTTTCATAATTGTTTTCAGAGAAAATTTATGCCACAATCCTGGAGAGAGAATATGTGATACGTTGGGTTTGGCAGAACTTGGACGAATGTGTTCACCAGGATCTTCATGTGCAATTGTACAAGACAATGGTCTTGCTGCTGCGTTTACAATTGCCCATGAGCTTGGTCATGTGTAAGTTAAATGAAGTCAATTAATTAATTGTAGAATTAGGTGTGATAAAAGTGAATGGCTTGAATATTTGAAAATATGGAAAATTATTGGGACTTCAAATTCGTACAGAAATATTATAATGACAATCAGTAAGTTAACTGAGTACGCTTAATTAATTACTATTTTTCTCTAAAGAATTTAAATTTTGCGAAAATTGTTCCATCACTTATAAGCTCTTTCTCATGTCGAGCACATCGAAACTAGTAGATCTTATCTCCCACCAACGACTGTTTGAAGGTTTTCCGGTAAATTTTCAGGTTTATACGCTACGTTAATAAGCATTCTGAGAATATCTTTTTTTTTCCTTTCGAAATTACTGCAATATAAACATGGTATCTTACAAAAAATAATTTCTCTGTTCTATAAATAATTCGGAATCTTATGTTATCGGGATTGAATAAATCAAGAAAATGTCTACTCAGTATGATCATAGTTCCCAACTTTATCATAATTTCGAATCAATGTCGATCATTTTTATATGGACAACATTTCAAATGATATTAAATATCTCTCGGAAGACTCCAACGTGTTCCTCTTTCCTCAATTTCCATATCAAAATATAGTTTAGGAAATACGATAATCTTGTGCATATTATATCAAACTTCCTGATTCGTACAATCTCGATGAATTTAAGGATTAAAATCATCAGCTGCACGAACATACTTTCTTATTCAAGACACCATATTCACGCAGACGTACCTCATTAAAACGAAAACAAGAAATTATCTCGACTACCAAATTGAACATTCTGCATTCATTAAATAAAGCAAAATGTGTAATTTATCTCATTGCATCATAATCTGGTAATTGCTATCAAACAGATAGTGATGTGGTTGTGCATTTAACGAATAAATTGGTTATAGTCCAATATGAATAAATGAGCGGACACGTACAAACCACTCAGTTCAGTCATGGATTATTATAGAATTCCGATGAATATTTTGAATATAAAAAATTGTATTTATCTTTCATCTATAGTTTCAATATGCCACATGACGATGACACAAAGTGTGCGAAATTTCGTGATCGCTCTCGAGTACACAATGTGATGTCGCGGATGCTAGACGACAACACATTTCCTTGGGAATGGTCCAAGTGTTCACGCCACTACGTCACCGAGTTTCTCGAGTAAGTCCCGCATTCCCTCTTTCACTGTAGTTAAATTTCTATTTTTCTTTTATCACAAACTTTCGAAACTAAAGATAGAATATCCGCACATATATAAATACACGCATATCCAGACACTGCTTCCGGGATTGGGTTAAAATTCGTACACAAAGAAAAACAATAACTTGCAAACAAAACTGATAAATTCATGGTGATTTCTCTTTCAACAAAGACTCAAAAATATCATAAGCATTCATTTTTTTTCTCATATTCTTTTGTTTTTATTCGTAATTTTTATGAATTTGTCTAAAAATGGACGCGATCAAAGGAGTTAATTGTGCATCTTATGAAGAGATATGAATAATAATGTTTAATTAGAAATCAAATTATTCACAATCGGATTGCTATTTAAAAGAATGAAAATTGAATATCTGCAGCTTTAATCGTTCGTATTTGTGGATATGAAATCACATTCCATTTCATATGTACGTATATCTCTATTTCTCATACACTACAACATAATAATATTGATAAATGAAGACGACGAAGACACAATTGCTCTCATCAATTTTCAACAGACGCATAGAGAAAACAATATCATACCGGATGCAACTTCTTGACCGAGCTATGCTATCTCGCACAGTCGGGGTCCACACACAGAGTAGAAGTCTCCGCGATGGAGTTGGCAGTTTTTCTGTATACACCCCAGCAAAGAGAGCCTCGGCTCTCGCCACTTAGGAATCCGGTTCCACGAGTCAGAGGCGAATACAGAGGCTCTCGCACATCTTTCTCTCTTTGTTTCTCTCTGTCCCCGATCACCAATTCTCTTTCCCACTTTCTGGTTCATTCTCTTTTTCCTCTCTTGCTCGTCTCTCTGTTTGAAATGCAACGCTCCGAGTACATTTCGATTCGCGCGCGCAAACTGTGTCTCATTTCCATTGGTCTTACGAATTTGCTTTTTCTCTTCTCCCTATTTTCATCGTTCAAATTACGAGCATTCTTGTCATTGCGTGGAAGAGACACTACTGCCCCACTGCCACTGGTTGAAGAATGCAGTCCTAAAAATATATGTACATACATGTAATTTACTCATACGAATAATCTGCGGAATTTTGAATTTTTATTTTCTTCCCAGAGCTGGATATGCCAATTGTTTACTCGATGAGCCAAGGGAAATGATTAGGTCAGACGTTGGACGTTTACCTGGTGAAGATTATTCAGAGAATAAACAATGTGAACTTGTGTTTGGTCCTGGCTCAAAAATTTGCCCGCACATGGAGATCGATGGTAAGTCGCGGGCATTCATTTCTCTTCTGCCTGTAGATAAAAATGCCTGAAATTTATTTTTCAACTCTTTTCAAAATTCATGATTAATGATTATAAAAAATATTATGTTCACTCATGTTCCCGCCTTAGTTGTTGAAAATTGTTTGTGATCCCCGTTGGATAGTTTGACATAAATGAAACATTAGCCTTTAATTGCTACATAATCGTTTCATCACTCGAATTTCTTTTTTCTCCATTCATTTATATTTCTTTTCGTGCCAAATTAATGCAAAATAAAAACCCGCCTGCGTCTCCTATTAGACTTAGATGAAATATAGAATAAATTAAAAAGAGCAAGAGTAAACTTAGCCCGTGGTTGGTTACCGGCCAGGCAGTGTGCAAGAGACTTTGGTGCACCGCTCCATCCTGGAATCGTTATCCCCAATGCCATACACAACATATGCCATGGGCTGATGGTACACCGTGTTCTTATGGTAAATGGTGCCATCGAGGTGAATGTGTATCGAGACGTAATTTAGCGCCATCGGATGGTCAATGGGGAGAATGGGGACGTTATGGCGAGTGTTCCAGAACGTGCGGTGGTGGAATAAAAAAGAAATATCGAGAATGTAACAGTCCACCACCATTAAACGGCGGCAATTATTGTGTCGGCGAGCGAGTCAAATATCGAAGCTGTGGAACAAAAGAATGTCCATCGGGCTTATTTGATTTTAGGTAAGATTAATCCTCCAATCGATTTCTCTTATCGACCAATTCACGTATTCAAAAAAATGTTTTTGGTTCTTATTTCAAGGGAGGAACAATGTGCAATGTCGAACAACAACAATCACAACATCCAAAACATACCGCGCGATGTTAAGTGGCATGCAAAATACATCAGAAGTATTCATTAAATATTTTTTCCTGTTCTCTTTTTTTCCGATTCAATGATGATTAATTAGACGAATTTAATTTTAATTATAACTCATTTTGTTTGTTTAATATAGTACCACCAGAGGATCGTTGCCGACTTTATTGCCAAGTTGAAAGTAATCAGTACTACATACTGCGAGACAAGGTGATAGATGGTACGCCCTGCGGTCCCGATACCTTTCACATATGCGTCAATGGCCATTGCAAGCAAGCGGGTTGCGATCACGTACTCAATTCAACTGCTGAACTCGACACATGTGGCGTTTGCCGCGGCGACAATTCGACGTGCCAAAGAATCGCTGGCGCTTATAATTCTAGTGGTGTTTATGGTTACAGAAGAGTTGCTAAAATTCCAGCTGGCAGCAGTTTTATCGATATAAGACAACATGGATGGGGCGGATCGCACAATGACAGCAATTATTTAGGTATAATTAAATCCATTCAGTATGCTACTAAACTTAATCGAATTATTAGTTCAAACTTTACAATATTATAGCTTTACGATTGGGCGAAAATGGTGAATACATCTTGAATGGCAATTATATGGTGATGCACAGAAAAGTTATTGTACTTCCGGGAATCGCAATTGAATACAGTGGACCGGGTTCAATTGTTGAACGTTTGAATAGCTCTAGACCAATTAGTGTTGATTTGATTTTAGAGGTAAATGAATTCATATCTATTGCTACATATACTCATTTGTGTATACTGGAAGAGAAAATTGTTTACAGGTGTTATCAGTTGGCAATGTTGTTCCACCTCAAATAGCATATGAATATACAGTACCGAAGAATATTCTCGGTAGCTATACTTGGATTTTGAGTGATTGGTCAGGCTGTAGTCATACGTGCCAAGGAACAAAACAACGAAGAGCTGAATGCCGTAGTACTGAACATAAAGACGTTGTGCCGGATGATTACTGTCGACCTGAAGAACGTCCTCAAGAAGAGAGCCAATTGTGTAATATCCACTGCATGCTCCAGTGAGTTTACGATCTGATAATCTGGCCTCAATTTATTTCAAAATTGACGCGACTAGATAAATTATATTTCTATTGCTATTCTATATTTTTCTCACCTTGTATTCATGTATTTTAGATGGCACCTCACTTCAGTTTCCGAATGTTCAAATCACTGTGGACCCGGTATTAGAATGATCAGTAGTCGTTGTGTACAAGTATTATTGAATTCAGGAGTACATCGAACGCCACATCCATTACCACCACATGCATGTGCACACTTGGATCGCCCAAATGATAATGAACCGTGTTCAGGACCGTGCGATGATGCACATTGGTCTTACACTGAATGGAGCGCGTGTAGTGTATCTTGTGGTGGTGGTTCGCAAATACGTACAGCGAATTGTATTGATTCAAATGGACGATCTGTACCGGAACATATGTGCAATGCATCTGAAAAAATATTGAAAAGATCTTGTGGTCATGACGCATGCCCACAATGGACACCTGGCGAATGGTCACCTGTAAGTATTACATGTTATATCACACCTGTACAATTAGATCTTCATTCGTGGTATTTGTTTTCTCCGTTGATCAACATAAATCTTTATTCATATATTTACAGTGTTCGACGACTTGTGGAATAGGAATTCAATTGAGATCGTATTGGTGTCAAGTGGAGAATCGAATCATAAGCGAAGTTTATTGCAGTAATTTAACATCGAATGTGAAAAAAATTTGTAACGCTGGTCCATGTCATCGATGGTCAAGTGGTGAATGGAGTCCTGTGAGTTTTTTTTACTGTAATTCCATCAGTTGCATACATAAACATATTGATCAACTTTTTTGTGGAAGACATCATCTTTATTTATTTATTTATCATGATACCAATTTTTTCTTTGAATCATGCGACCTGAATTAAAACAACGTCAACGATCAAATGTCTAGTGCTCGGTCACGTGCGGTGAGGGAACTCGTCGAAGAAAAGTCGCGTGTTTGAATGCGGATGGCTCTGCCGGTGATGCTTGCGCGACTTCGATCAAACCGGATAACGCGGAGATATGCGCCCTGGATCCTTGTCCTACTGTGGTGAGTAACGTATCACAAAATACAACTTTTCTTCGAATGATGAACACATTATAACAGCAAAAAAATAACCAATGCAAGTAAAAATATGAACGAGTTATACATAGTAACATTAGTCAGAAAGTATTTAATGAGATTTTGTGTTTTATTTTGCGAACAAGGTAAGCATACCACCGTTGATTTATTCATCGGATCCGAGGCATGGCGAGTCTTCGGAACAAGAGAATGAAATTGATAGCAACGATATCAAGATTCACCCTGCTTACGTCTGGCGCATAGGACCTTATGGGGCGGTAAATACATATTATATATATATATATATATATATATATACATACATATATATTGCGCTCTGAGAATCTAATTACCACGCTGCAACACCATGAGTTATGTAACGGAACATGCTCTTCGCATAGTTTCATATCCTCACAAACAGCATTAGTCATGGGGTGTTGGAGAATGAAAATCAGATTCTGCAGATAAATAAACTGCTCAGTAAAAGCAAATCATTTATATATTCTCAATAAATTCGTTGGCAATATGTTATTTATACCATTCTCAGTGTTCGCGATCATGTAATGGAGGACTCAAGAAAAGGCTTGTTCAATGTACATCAACGGTGACTCGTGCTGCAGCTCGAGATGAATATTGCGATATTGAATTACGTCCAAGCAGTACATCATCATGCAATAAACATCCATGTCCATTGTGGAACACTGGCGACTGGACACAAGTATGAAAACAAAACCGAATGAAACAACACAACGATACATTCTTATATTAACACACAGTAATGCGTATTGAATTCACTCATTCTATCTGATCATTTTTGCATTCGTAGTGCGATGTTAAATGTGGTGGTGGATATCAGCACCGCCAGGTACGTTGTCAGACCCCGAGAGGCGAAATTTTACCTGACGAAGATTGCAACGCCATGAAGAGACCAGAACACGCAAAGAGATGTTGGAAGGTGCCTTGTGTGACGTCACGAACGAATAATCCTCACTCAAAAGGCATCAATTTACACAAATGGCGTGTCTCGAATTGGACTCCAGTAAGTTATAACCAAATTCCTATCATATTAATAATGACGCGCCTAGATTGGATATGCTTCGTCCTCTTTTTCCCAATATGGTCGAGGTGTGACAGTGAAAATTCATTCTATGTAGTTCTGTCACGGAACTCTGCATATTGCGGGTGAATGAAAAAAGCGTTAGGCAAAAAGGAGTCTTTCATGACTCTGCATTAGTATTTAGTTGGGTTCCGAACAAATAAAATTATTTTTATTGAGTACTTTGAGGGCCATCCGAACTTAGCATTCGGTTTCATCGAAAACCATAAGAGAAAGTGAGAGTTCGCGTACAAAAAGACAGTGGAAATGTTTGGATTCTATGGATTAAGTGCAAAAGACTCTGCGTGGTAAATCGCAAAAAAAAAAAAAAAAAAAAAAATATGATCCGTTGCTAAAAGTAAAATTTGGTAACATTTTCACCTTTATATTATGAGAGCAATCTATTCTAACCGTTATTCATAGAGATATGCAGAAAGAAATATAAAAATGAGATCTGTTTTCACAATGCAATCATGAAGAGAGAAACTTGTGAAAAATAAATCGAACCCTAGATAAAATTTCAATATAACCTGAATTACTTTTGCAGTGTTCAAAATCATGCGGTGGTGGAACTAAAACTCGTAATGTAGAGTGTACATTCAAAATAGGAAATACTGAACAACTGGTTGATGATATTCGATGTACAAGACTCGGCATTGTCAAGCCACGATCGCAAAGACCATGTCAACGAGTGCCATGTAATTTTACATGGCAAGAAAGCAGCTGGTCCGAGGTACTAATTCAAATATTAAAAATAAAATTCATTTAACAATACTGGAATGTCTTATTGGACACGCTTATATTTAGCTTCATAATTTTATGCATCTTGTTGGTATTTTGAATTTATTCTCATACAGTAAATTCTGTCCGCCAAAGGTTAAAAACCTATACATAAACTCAATGGGCTTGATCAGAAACAATCAATTACTCGTAGATTATCAAATCAGTTTATGGTGACATGCATGATTCACCAATCAAAATAAACTCACCGCACAGCATTTATGTCTTCTTAAATTGGGTTTGGTTTTCTTCTTGGAATTTGAACGTGACGCCAATGATGATGATGATCGACTGTTATCGCACAATTTAAATCTCAGTTAGGCGATATTGATACAAAATTAATTGGCTATTGTTTCATTTTTATTTATATTCATTTCTGATCAAAGATTCGTTTATGTTTTTCTTTTTTTTTTTTCCTTGTGAATGATCATATATGCAATTATCCATTTATACTCCTCTATTTACTTCTCGCAAACCAACGGATTCTGATGATCTCATCATACGTGGAAAGTCTTGTCGTGATATAATCATAGAATTCAATTAACTAATTAATCAGAAAATGGTTTTTTTTCTCATGTTATCAACCTCAAGTTAACACTTACAGGCAATTTCCATTAAGAATAGAATTTATGGTATCACTATCATAAAATTGTAAATCGAAAACATACATGCATGGCAGTGTTAATATAATGTGGAGCAGCTATTGGCTAATCTAATTCCACTTTACTTTTGTGTGACACAATACCAAGAATAAATATGAATTTCTTTTTCTTTGTCGCTTAGTTCCAACGTTCCGAGAACTAATTGTCCCTTTTTATATCCTTGACAATAATTCTGTTATAAAATTGTTTTATTTGTTCGTCTCCTTTTATCTTTCAAGTGTTCGGCGTATTGCGGTGATGGTTTTCAACAGCGTGAAGTCACGTGCCACCGAATAAATCGATTTGGATGGATTGATCCAGCGCCAACCGACGGCTGTCCCACAAGTGAAAAACCAAAGCATGAACAAAAATGTAAATTGCAGGGATGCGATGACAAATTCTATTGGACAACTGGTACATGGAGAAAAGTACTGAAATCTTGTTATTCTTCCATCGTTCAATATATTCAAAACACAAATTAATGAAATTCGATCGTTTTCAAAACGACATTGCAGTGTAGCCATCAGTGTGGCAGGAAAGGCAGACAAATACGTAGACTCTTCTGCCATGACAGAAGTGGTAACAGAGTCGCAAGATCCAATTGCCCGAAGGAATTCAAGCCACAAAGAAAGCGTAAATGTGGCCAGCGACGTTGCGGTCCCTTGAATTGTCTTGAGGCGCAGAAAAGATTCAAGACTACCAAGGATGGCGAGTATGTATTACTCATTGGCGGAAGAAATATGTCGATTTATTGCCATGGTATGGCGACCAGTGAGCCAAGAGAATATCTCACGTTGCCCGCGGGTGAACGTGAGAATTATGCAGAAGTTTATGACAAACAGTAATGAGTCTATTTTATTGTATGAATATAACTTCAACAGCATGCAGTTATGAATAACGGGTTATCTTTTTATAGGTTGAGAAATCCTGACTCGTGTCCATTTAATGGACAACGAAATGATAGTTGTGATTGCATTGATGACATCAGGGAAACATCAGGGAGAACGATGTTCAAACGAGTTCGACTCGATGTTGCGAGGCTTATTATTATAGGTGAAGGAGATAATATGAAACCGTTTGACTATTTCTGCTTAATTAGAAGCGGGATTGGAAATTTACTTGTTTCATTTTCTTTCTTTTTTTTTTCCTCTATAGATAACGATTACACATTTTCATGGACCAAAGGGCCAAGGCATGTCGAATATGGCAAAGCTGGAGATTGTTACAGTCTCAGAGATTGTCCTCAAGGTCGTTTCAGTATCAATTTGAATGGTACCGCCCTCAGACTCGTTCCCCAGATCAAGTGGGAACGCCAGAAAACACGAGCATTTCTTGCCATAAATAGAATTGTATGAAATCTGAATTTTTTCATTTCTGTGATATATCTTCACTGCTGTTTCGATTATGCTGTTAGTGAAAACAATCCCTTTTTTTCCAGAATGATCAAAGAATTTTGGGAAAATGCGGAGGATATTGTGGATTCTGTACTCCAAATATGGATTTGAAACTCGACGTATTGCCACTATAGTGCACTTTTAATTCGAGTTGTCATACGTAATTGGGTTTTACTTTTCTTTTTTTTTTCATAAATAAATGAATATGAATGAATGGAAAACAAAAATAGACTGACGGACTGTTCCACCCGAATGTCTATTTCTCCTACATGAAAATCGAAAAAAAGAGTGACTCGAAGAAAAAAACATTTTAGGCCACAGCATCGGCTTGGAATTAGTTTGTCTTTTTTAACACCTTGAAATCTAGTATTAATAACTTATTAATGTAGCAATTTATTTTTATTTTCCGTTGCACCCATCGATTGCAATTGGACAGTTTCATGCGTGAAGTGATTATGTAATCGCAGCAATTCATAACGAGAAAAAAAATAATAAGAATAACATAGTAATATTTAGATTGATCGAGAAACGATTGTGCATCAAAAACAAGTCAACAACAATGTGCTCTCTAATTAAATTAATTTATTACAACTGTTGACTCACTACCATATATAGAAACGAAAATTAACGTGCCTTGATTGTAATATTCATGCGATTTCACATAGACTATGTCAATAATAATCATTTTTATAATTATTACTTTTTTTTTTTTGCGTACTGTTTTTTCCGGTTCTTCTTTTCTATATGAGTATATAAAGGCAGAACTATGTAGAACAACTTTAGGTTTAATACAGCGGTATTAATAGCTTATAAACGCCGAAAAAATGAAGTGTTCTTTATGTTTATAGTGAAGATTCGTGCAACGAAAATGAATTAAATATTAATCAAAGCTAGTAATTTTTTTTATAACCTTGTACGGATGGAAGCGACGCATACATTAATAAAATTGGCTCAGATAGACTGCCATGTAGAAATTGTTAGTTTTCTTTTACTCCTTTACGTTGTTTCAATAAAGTCTTCACGCATAAGTTAAACAACCATAATTTAAGTTATCTGTATATCGTTGAAATGTGTAACTTCGTATCACACATTTTTTTCTTCGCATCTTCAAACATGCATACATTCAAACATACATAATATTTCTTGTGTGTTCAAATATATACCAATGGCCCAAGCACATAGGAACGATTTCTATCTTCACTATCAAAAGCAGAAACACGAATAAAGTATTGAATTGGCATTCTAGCAAGAGACAGAGAATAAAAATTCTAGTTGAGGAATAAACGGCGATGAAAAAATTTATGATAAACTCCCAATGACGAGCAACAAAAAGAAAGATTGTGTAAAATTTTATACCATAAATACTGCATCAATCATCCTATGCATTTTTTTGTATTTCAACATATTTTTTTTATCACACAAGTCTGACTAGTAACTTATTACGCAATTATATATAGGAATATTCATGCTTCGCTGTAAGAAAACTATCGTAAAGATCATAAATGTTGCGTGTATTGTATATTATCAATAATATGATATCATTATTTGAAACTTTTTTTTCTCATGTCAAACCCGACTCCATGTAACGACTACTGATAAGAATTCAACTTGATATGATCGACAGATTATTGTGTCATTGACATTGTCTCTACAGTTTCTCCATTTGCATTACGTACGTGCAACCCAATACAGATGTGACACATATACAACTTCACATGTCCGGGGAATCCTGAACGATTCTACGCAATTATCGAACGTATGATAAATTTTATTGCTTTGTTCTGTCTTGGATACCCTCACTATATAAAGAACAGATAGTACTGCACATAGTATAAATAAATCGCGCAGTTAATTTGTGATCCAGTCGACTAACAGAAAAGATCTAGCATCGGAAATGAATTCGATAATAATTTTTTGTTTTTTCAGTAGTATGCTAATGCAGGTATAATTCTAACTAATAAAGAAACCTATAATATCTAATGTACCTTATAATTCATAACTAAAATATTGCATTAGTTGAAAAAGCAAATTGTTCTAGGCTGCAACGTTCGATCCGTTCGCAGGAATAACTCACCTAAAAAATACTGTGAAATCTGTTCGCAGTGATCTCACTCGATACAACAACAATTTAAGATTCAATCTCAACACAAAACTAAACAATTTGAAATTCAACCAAATGAGCAATGTGAATAACGCTGTTAATCCCGCTCTATCTGACATCAGGGTGAGTTTTTAAACAACAGAATAATCAGCGATATCGTGAGGTCTAATTATAATCTTAATTTGTGTAATTCCATATTTAAGAATGCTATCACGGCAGCGAAAAATGAGGGAAGAGATGCAGAACATTGTTATGAGCCAACTAGACAACGATTGGGTGATGCTAGTAAGAGTGCATTCAGTGGCCTTGACAAATGTGTGAAAAATCAATTGGAAGCCCTCCAACCTCTAGAACAAAACATCGAATCACATCTCAATGTAAGCAAGGACTAATCGAGATTATTCAATAATCAATAAAACATTTCATGAGTATTGTTGTCTTATGTTATAATATGTTCATTTTTCCGTTTACATTCCAGGCAGGATACTCATTGCTGTTAACTCTTGACGGTATCACAATAACTTGCTTTTCCGGCAATCCCTTAGAAACTCAAAAATGTGTAGTGGGAAAAATGCCAGCGGCCAGTCAATCTGTGAGGAATTTTGAGAATATCGCGAATCTACTGAAGAATACTGGTAACTCACTATCAAGCTCAGGCGAAACCAATGCTATTCATTGCTTCCAAACACCCATGAGCCAACTTCACGAAGATGTCTCTGCGACACGAATTTTCTCGATGAACTGCATAAAAGCATCAACCAAACGAAACTCATCCTGATTCAAACCGAATTATTCATATACAACTATATCTTCACTATTTGCTCAACATGATATGTGAAGCAGTAAGTGGGAATTTCTGTTGTATGAGATAAATCCAAACCATCATATTGATTAGTAGACCTTATTTATTCCTGAACATAATCAACACGTAATACTCGTCAATAAAATAATCTATCATAATAATAAAGTTATTTTTAGTATATGTTTGAAGATATAACTTGAACAAAGTAGGATCCAGATTGATAGATATAAATTGGCTTGTCATGTATCTGAAAAGCAGTTGAAGATGCATTTGGATGCTTGAAGCATCCAAAATTAATGTAGCTATTTGTTTGTGTGTGGGTGGCATCATATTCGGTAGGCATGGGAGGTTCGGACAGAGCTCATTTGTAAATTTTTGAGTGACAATTCAAAAGTCAATCGGAATATTCAGTAGAACTATTCGCTAATTCAGGATATTTAAAGCATATGCCAATTCATTTACGGCCGAGCTCAGTGATTTCAATAAAAATTTAACATTCGATTATCATGTAGAATTATCTGCAACGAAAACTCCGTATTATCGAAAAGTCGATGAAGCCGCGAATTCAATGAAGAAGTATGAAGTGAGTCAAAGCGAGAAAAAAAATAATTTACAATGAATACATCAAAAAAATTGTGCTATCGTAATTCCATGTAAACTTTATTGTTTGTTTAACCCAGAAGGCTGCGCAACATGTTGAATATCTTCCAATCCATCACCAGTCAGCAGCAGATTATCCGAATGAAACCCAAATGATCTTTGGTGATTCCGGTGAAACGGTGGATAATGTATTGCCTTTTATATGAACAATCAATTCTCGGACATTTGAATTCCATTCTACTGGTGCATTCTTGTACTATGCCTTCGTAAGCATCGTCTCACGTTTCCGAAAAAATTTTGAAAATAAGAAAATTACATAATTCTTGTACTAAAACTAAAGCGAAGATAGGAGGGACAGCTGAGCATATGCTCTCGTGTAATATGTCTCCGCCAGAGTCCCGGCGGCGTGTGCTCAGCTGTTACTTTCTTGCTTCCACTCTCCACGTGGCTGGGCATCATTGCCTCTATTTGCGGTCTACGAAAAAAAAAAAAAAATACATTCATTACAATTTACCTACCCTAACCAAATCATAATTTGCAGTAAACCTGTGAAAAATACAGAGATGTGTGCCAGGACACATGGTAGAAGTGAAACTTCAACGCGGAAAACCGAATCGCAACGGAAAAGTGGAAAAACGAATCGCGAAAAAATTTTTACTCGAAGTTTTACCGGCAGGTTTTCAAATTCGACAAGTACATCAACAATCTGTCCGTAAAACTTCGAGTAAAAATTATTTTGCGATTCGTTTTTCCACTTTTCCGTTGCCATTCGTTTTTCGATTCGTCCGTTGCGATTCGGTTTTCCACGTTGAAGTTTTACTTCTACCATGTGTCCTGGCACACATCTCTATATTTTTTCACAGATAGAATCATTCCTCATATGAACAGATTCTTCATCAATTACAAATAGAGTTCTTGAACTAATACCATTGAAAAATATTACAAAAAAAAAATAAATCTATTCTCAATCCAAAAAAAAACAACGAGATTTCCTGGATGCTATCTAAACATTCCCGAAAGAATTACGTTCCACAGAGTGCAGCAACAAAGTAATGGCATCGAACGTGGTGCATTTGCAATATATTTCGCAACGTTATCATGTTTCAATGAAGATCCGAGTAACCAATCATATAATATTCATAAGATCCGAATCCATGGATCGAACATGTTGCTACGTAAAAAAATATTGATGTTCTCCGAAGAAGGATATGTAACTGAGATTGTGACAATACGAATTAAATATTAAAACCATGCGTTATTAATGCATTACATTTTTGATTTCTCCGATTCTTTCCCAATGTGATACCGGTCCTATCTATTTTTATAAGAGTTTGCAAGTCGCAAAGCAAATTTCATGGGTAGATAGCGAGTACCATCGGGAAGTTATTAATGTGGTACCTGTTGGTATCAAATATGAAAAGCGATCTCACAACGAAGTATCACCAAACGATATTCACGAGCGAGCGCAGTGAGCAAGCCAGCAAGAAGCACCCCACACACGAGCGAGCGAGCAAGCGCAACCCCACTTGTTTTTTTTTTCTTTCAAAAAGTCGGCGTTAATCGACGGATCTGGAATTATGGTCAACAAATATCGTTTGGAGCTGATCACTAAAAAAAATGTAAAAATGTACGGCAAAGGACTCGGCTCTTATTTAAACTAATAATTGGGGAAGAAGAACTTGCCAAAATAATACCTATGAAAAACGTTGACGACAGGGAATTAGTGCCTGAGAACATTTCAGAGCCATTCATGGTAACATCTGTGATTTGTTAATTGAAGTTATTTGTGTATCCGATTAACGCTTTTAATTTATGAGTTTTGGATTTTCAGTTACAAATTTAGTAACGTTCATAACTTTTCAGTAACGACATCAAAATCAGAGAAAATAAGAGTTTTTTTTAATTTTTACTTAATCCGATTGGATTTCCTCCGTGTTTATTACGGTAGTATATATATATATATATATATTTATTTCTTAAGTACAGTTTTTACAGAAAAACTTTGATACTCTCCCATCCCACGTTATATTAAATCACATTTACATCACTGTCCCTTATTTAAATAGAATTCTGCATAACACTTTGCTACATTTTTGGTCATTTGCAATTACACTCTCTGCCTGGACTCCTCTTCTCCATCCTTTGACTCAGTTTCTGGAGTTCCGAATTTGATTCGGTCCAGTACTTTTCGAAAGTAGATGCACACCTCCTTGATTGGCGGGCCTCTCAAGATGTCTTTTATAGCATACTCAAGGTCCACCTCAAACTTTTCGCTGACCAGCTGCCTCATTTGCTGTGCAACTCTACTGTTACAATCATTCATAGCCTCTCTGCATATAAATAGATGCGACAATGTCTCTGCTTCCCCCTTGCAAAGCCTACACGATCAGTCCTTGGAAAAGCCTTTTTCAAGTGCCTGCTGATGTTTCCGCACCTTAGCTTCGCCCAGATCCATGGTTTTACGCTCTGGTCTCTCCAGTATGGTTCACTGCTTTCACAGGTTTTGATGAGCTTGTAATGAGGACTAAAGGTCAATGTATTGATCTTGCTGTAGTTATTGCTCTCCTGCTTGTTTCTCATTATTAGCAGTCCTTCCTCTAGTCTCTGCTGCACTTCTTCCCCCTTAGCTTCCTGCCATATCAGCCTCGGTATATCCTGACATTCCATCTCATCCAAAGCCTGCACCAGCGCTTCACCCCATTTTGAAGCTTTTCCATTCAATATACTCCTACATTCTTCCCTTAGCGCTAACCACGGCCACCTGTTACGTTCTATCTTCAATATATCTACTATGTACATAGCCGCTCTCCTTCTGGTGACGTATAGGCTGCTTGGTACTCCTGTCTCTGTCTGCCATAAGTAATCTGGCGTGTTTTTGGCAACTCCTAGAGCCATTTTATGTGCACCAGCATAGGGTCTATTAAATTCCGGGTTCTGGGACCAACCCCAGACTTCAACTCCATACAGCGCTCCTGAGTTTGCCAAAGTGTTGTATAGATAGAGACGATGTCTCAGTGTAGATCGGCCAGATCTTTTTAGGATTCCCAAGGTTGAGTTCAGAGCTTGTTGTGCCTTTCCGCTAGTCCACTTTGTGTACTTCTTGTAATTCCCGCTACGAGAAAACCAATACCCAAGATACTTGAATTCTTTCACCGTTTCCAGCTTCTCTCCTTTGTAGAGCCAATTTTTCTCGTCCTCTGTGTGGTTTCCTTGACTACAGATCATGACTTTTGTTTTCTTGGTGATGATCACCAAGTCATTGTCATCAGCGTACTTTTCCAATGCCACCAACATGTCTTTCAGACTTTCCTCCGTGCCTGAGAGCAGGGCCATGTCATCAGCTTATTTAGTCGCGTAGTACTTTCTGCTTCCCATTACAACGCCACCCATGTTTCTTCTTGACCAGATGTCGTCTACGTCTTTTGTGTATATATTGAAGAGGGCGGAACTGAAAGCGCAACCTTGGCGTACTCCCCTGCATGACAAGAAGTTTGGCGTAATATCACCATTGACGGTGACCTGATTGTATGTGCTGCTATATATGTAACGTATCATACGGAACATCTTGCCTGTTACTCCAACCTTCTCGATCTTATCCATTAGCTTGTTCTGTGCACCTTATCAAATGCTTTTTCATAGTCGACCAAGCAGATGAATGCTTTGCCTCCTTTCTGCTTCAACCTGCTATTAATGACAGAATTAACAAGGAATACGTGGTCTCTTGTCCCGCGACCATTCCTGTATCCCGCCTGGCTTTATTTTAAAATCGCTTTCTCTTCCAGGAATCTGTTTAGCCTTTTTGCCATGATGTTTGTGAGGATCTTGTATCCAGCATCAAGTATTGAGATACCTCTGTAGTTGGAGGAGTTACCAGCGTCACCTTCTTTGGAAATTGGCGCTATCCTTGCCGTGTTCCACCCCTCCGGCATAACTCCTTGTACCCAGATATCATTTATGATCCTGTGCATCTCACCGTGTCTTTCTTTGGAGATATTCTTGAGGAATTCTGCTTGGATCCCGTCTTCTCCAGCTGCTTTATTATTCTTCATGGCTCTCAGAGCGCTTAGGAATTTTGCTCTTGTTATCTCTGTGTCCATTTCGCTGCTGTGGTGTTCCTGGCTCTCTTTATCGTGTGACGCAGATTCTCTTTCCAACGTTTCTTTCGATACATGATCCTCACCTTGATTTTCTCCCTCATTAAAGAGCTTTCCAAAATGCCCATGCCATCTTTCTATACTGATGTCTGTACTTGGTTCTCTGAGTTTTTTGCAGCGGTAAGTCTTCATCGTCTTTCACCATTCAGACATATTTTTGGCATCCGTCAGCTTGTTCCACTTGTCCTCTCTCCACCTTCTCTTTTCCTCTATCATTATATTCTGCAATAGTCGTCTGCTCAGATTCAGCTCACATTTATGACCTGGACATATTTTTTTATTTGAGATTTCAGAGGTACAGAATGCAAAACGCGTAACACAGTTGCAATTTGCAATTAGGTGTGTACAGTCGTGCTGTCCTGGTCGATAGCTTTATCATATCTAGTCGCCCCAAATGTTCTGTCAGAAATTAAATCGAAATTAGATTCTCGTTTTTGAAAAATTATCCCAAACGCAAACTTTCATCTTTATCAAAATCGATATTGAAATTCCTACTAAATATGAGTGGAAGTTCATGATGATGTTTCTTTAACAGTTTTGAAACCTCTTCCGTATATACTAACAATGGCTGTTGGAAAAAATCTATCATGTCTTAAACATTCTGATTTACTGAAATTTTAGTAGTGACCATAACAATCTCTTTACCATTTAGTACAGTCAATAGGGGATTTAACATCGCACTAAAAGCCAAGAGTTTTTTTTTTTTTTAATAGGTTCAATATGGTCTACTGGACATAAGAGCACAAAATCCTTACAAATTTGACGAACGGAAGTGCCTCAAATTTGCGAAACAACATTTTGGCCTACATCTCCGTAACCGTGCACTTGAGGCCAAAAATGGTGATACTCTTTATTGTAGGCAATTGGATTTCCTGTCTTTTTTGTTCAGTAATTTTTTTTTGCGTCACTTACCGTTCACAACTTACACGACGATTATTGTTTATTTATTGACTTAGGGACCCATATCTCTTCTAATAATTGTTTAAACAATAAAATGCTCGGATGGTAAGTTGTGAATCGACACATTGTCTGCAACTTTTTCTTCGAACTTTTTTTCCTAAAGTTGATATTTTCGAAATGATCACGAGTTAATGACCAACATTGTGTGCCTGGGTGTTGACGCCGTTTGCGAAAACCCGTTTGGCCTATTAGTCTGTTACAATGTTACATTTTACCTTGGAAACTTGGGAGCACGAAATTTTTTTTAATTTATGTTTAGGGGGTGTCATGAAAAGTTTAAATTCGAGTTTAGGGGGTCGTAGCCCCTGCACTTTAGCCGCCATATTGAAAAAGGCGTGAAAACGGTTTTTCCGCCATATTTTCTGAACTATTAGTTGTATAAAAAATGTGAATGCACATTTTTGTTGTAAATTAAATTATCTATAACTTTGGTTCAATAACTTTTAGTGATAAAACCAAATATAAAGAAGTTATTAAGGAAAGAAGGGAAAATTTTGGGAACTAATTTTCTTTTTATTGATATAACTTTTTTTTTTTCAATTTTAACGAAAAATCACGTCAGAGCAAATCGATAGAGGAGGTTTCAACGAACAATTTCCATATCATCGATTTTCGAATTTTATTGATTTGCTACTACTTTTTAGCGCTGCAAACGTGACATAATTATCTTCATTGATATGAAAATCTGCAGTTTTTACAATGAAACGTTATATTTCTATGAACTTCGGAATGGCTTCTATTCACACTTTCAGACCGAGAGAATGTGCTCTGAGGACCACGAAAAATGAAAGAAAAAAATGTGTTAGTTTCTGTAGCGTAATTGAAGCTAATGCGCTCAAGCCACTGAAATAAATAGCTTGATCTCGTTGCATACAAACATAATAAACCCACGCTTTTTATCATG
>JAPYZF010000689.1:0-20934 GCA_030523045.1 Meteorus cinctellus
GCTGGTCGAATAAACGTATTATATCTTTTGTTAATAAATAATCCTGTCTCCACTGAAAATTAATTACAGTAGTATAATCTGAAAAATCTATATCTACTACATTAACTATTATTTATTATAAATAAAACATTGATTTTTTAACATAAATAATTGAAAAGACGTATAAATATAAAAAAGTATATAAATAAATATTTTTACATTTTATGAGATGTCAACAAACCTCCTTCACAATAGGTTAGAATATGAATGTCAGAAACCGGGTCAGTGTCAATAACTGGGTCTTTTACCTTACACATAAATTCACCAGCGTTTTTTTTTAAATATTTTGTCATCAAACAGCTCAGATAACTCCTATATAATGAATAATAACATTCAGAATTAAATCCAATCTAATCTTATTGATAAAAATTGGATTGATACCGTTCAAATGTTGTTCTACATATTTTTTTAAGACTTTTTCAAAATATCATCTTTGTAAAAACGCTCATCATTGCTGATGAATTTGTGTTTCTCATTCATCTCAACTAGCTTACACAAAAAATATTCATCTGTGAATTTGACAGTTTAAAAAAATGTACAAAATGTCATTCCATTCATATACAAAAAATGTCTGATGCCAATCTACAGTTTGTCTTTTACTTGCATCATGAGGTGAACGTCAAAACGCAAAGGTGAATATATTATTAGCGGAAAATGAGATTATGCCCAAGACAAAGCTGGAATACGTTCGTGCAGTCCTTCTATCTATAGAGAATAACCAATATTGAATGAAATTACACGTACGTCCTGAATCTGAAAGGCTTCAATCATGTTTACACCCACAGATAATATGCAGCACAAAATACATGAACGAATTCTCACATGGGGCAGAGGCCAATAAACAAATTGACAAAATATCAGTTTCATCAGCGTAGTCTAAGTTATCTCTGTTTACTACAACTGTCATCTCGTCAAATGATAGTCAATTGAAAAGTGTGATAAAAATATTATTTCGATTGAAATTGACGAAAAATAAATCCGTTCAAAGAACCGAGAAATAAAAGCAAGCAAATGAATAAATGTATAAAACATGTGGAAATATCTCGTGAAAGTTTGTGGGGAGGAATTTTCAGATGTATATATGAAAAGAATGAAAGGAAGTGGGGGAAAGTGCGGAAAAAGTTCGGGTGGGGCCACGAAGAAACAGCGATATAATATTCACAGTATAAAACGATGAATACAAGCAACGAGTGAATGTGTTTGGTTTGATGTGTGACTGTAAGTGTGAATATTATAAATGTTTGTCGACGCAACACAAACACACGCGCCGACGCAGTATCGAATAACTGGATGAAAAGATAGAGCAACATAGAGAGACATGAAGATACGAAAAAATGGAATAGTGTGGAAAATAGAGGCAGAGGGACAGATGACAACCCGAAGCGATTCATCCACCCAGTAGAGGTACAAAAATTGTGCACGGGTCATTGGTCGGAAACGGTATACGCATGAAAGGGTTGACGCGCCCGATTCATCCTATACATTTCCACCCATACGACCAACACCGCAACATTCGCACCGACATTGGCACCAGCGTATCAATTCCCATATACTGCAATACGAACAACTGAGTTTAAATGAATAAATAGATAGATGGATAAATTAAACGAACGCTTGAATTGATGATTGGAAAAAAATGTATTGGCGTTATACATAAATATAGATATGATGTGACTGAGCGTTCTGTGACGAAATTAAAAATAGTTATTGTGATCATAATGGAACAGGGACAATTACATGATTGGTTCAGTTTGAATTCTCATCATCTGTCGGTTGGAAAGCTGAATTTCAGTGACAAATGTTGAAGAAATTGGTGTATTTTCCGTTGACTCTTCATACAATTACTAGTAAAATTATGTGGTGTTGTAGAATTGTACAAAAATATTAAATTTTGAAATATGAACTGGTAAATTTAAAAAATATATATTGAAAGGGCATTGAATAACTCAACATTTCTGTTATGAAAATAAGTTACTCAATCAATGATATTATTCTCTGTTCGAATTATGTGCGATCGCAGTCGTAGTCTTTAGATGCGACGATTTATTTGATTTTTTGAAACGTGACTATGTCGACCACTAATGGGAAGAAAAAAAATTGGTTTTAAAAAAATAGTATTTTGCTTCATCATTCAAGATAGGGAAAAAGCTTGTGTGACTGATCTAAGTAGAACAGAAAAATTCAGTTGTGAGAAGATAATTCAAAGAGAAGATAAGAAATTATCATAAGGGAGCAAATGTCTTGTCACAAATTAACAATTAATAATTTATTCAATGATATATGCAAACTAAATCTGAAAAAAAATGTGTTCTTGTCCAAGAAATGTCTATGATGGTCGAACTTCTAATTAAATCTTTCTACAAAGAATTAACATTTTCCATTGAACAATTGAATTTTTGTATTGTATTGTGTTTTAAACAATGAAATTCTCCAAGCAATATCATATCGCCTCGGGTATTCATAATGTTTAAAAAAACATACCACTAAATGTGGAGTTTTTCATGTATGTTTAACACTTTTGTACTTTTTTTTTTCATGCCGACATGTCTGAGATTTTTTTCATGTTGATGCTCCACCTCAGACTTGCAAGTGCATGAAAAATGAAGAAACACAACAGCGTCCAATGCTGCAGTGAAAGCGAGATCTCTCTACGTCCATTCAACATACACAATACCCGAGTTGTAGTTCTAATCTCGAGTGAACAGACAACGAGCAACGTTCCAACTATACATGCATATCATCCTATATGTATATAGAGAGGTGGACTGTAGCTTCACCAGAAACGCTCAAATATATTTTCATCCATATACTTTTTTTTCTTTCTCTTTTATCTATTCTCTTTACCACATTCTATTTTTCTCTACCGCATTGAGTTACATATCACATGTGGAGTGCACACTCGTAGATTTACAGCAAATTGTATGACGAACACTCACACTATATCATACAGCAGTATAGAAAAATTTGCGGACACAGCTATTGATATGTCTGCGTCGAGATTTTCATTTGTATCAGAATTTTAAAGATTTTTATGTGTCTACTCATTCCATTCTTCTATACATTCATCAATTTTTATTTCAATTATATCAAACAAGACTTATTCTCCATAAATTCATATGTCTTTCATAAATTTATACTTTCACTTCTTATCGGATGATAGTTAAACATATGGAATGAAAGAATTCTTCGTAGTAACTTTTACAATATCTTTGCTATGTTTCGTGGCACGAATTAAAGTTAGAAAATCATTTACACAAAAACTTATTGTATTATACTTGTGATAAAGAATAAAACAGTTTACCGCAAAAGTTTGTGCCATGAATTCTCGCGATGGTTCTCAGTGCTGTGCTATTTTCCAACTAACACACCGCAATAAGGAGAAAGGATCTGCAACGTTGGAGCTATACAACAACTTAAATGTCGGACTAACGTGGCGTCCGCTTATTGACATACTGTGAGATTACACTCGCATCTTTCATTCTTACAAAAAAAAGGAAGAAAAATGGTTGACACTTGACAATATACAGTGTGGGAACTGTATGTTACACATTTACTCATCTTTACATTTCAAAGAATCATGCCATGCAAAAAATTTTCACGTAAATTTTGGTACGTTAAACATCATTTTGAAAATTATTTTTCATGGCTTATTCTTCTCCACTTCAAATGCATCCACCTTCTACTATCAATTTATCCAATATTCTCTCCTTGAAATGCTGTTTCTCTTCCTCGAACGATTTAAATTTTTCAATAATATCATGTCTTATCTTCTTCATCTTCTTCTTCTTCCTTAGCATAATTTATACACCGCTATATTACATTGTCTTTGTGTTCACCGAATGAATCCAATCAATGTCTCATTCTGGTTAAATTTTGACATAAAAATTTTTGATCTTTGATTTCGTCTAATTTTATACATTTATTTTCTCTACCTCTTTTGTATAAATTCATATTATTTTACATATAGAATGTGAACCGATTCATATTTCAGAATCCCTGTGAAAACATGACAATTCATCAATCGATAATGACAATATTTATCAGGATTAATTTCCAGAGACATTAATGTATCGTTTTTTTTTTGTGAGATTTGTTATTGGGAGATAAATAGTCAGAAATTCCCGCAAAATACTAATCAAATTTCGGATTTAATTTAACATTTTTTGCTCAAAGTTTAAATTTTCTCACAGTAGTGAATTAACACCAGGTCGTAACATAAATTACGCAAATGTATTCATTCTGATTCTGAATAAGAATATTTCTTCGAAAGATGATCGAATAGCTGTTGCTACAAAAGTCTTCGATTCAGGAGCGATTTTGATCAACACGAATTCAATCCATCGTCCTTCAAATTCAAACCAACTCCAAATTTTTCTCGTTAGATTCGTCTGTGATTAACCAAAGACAGTAAGAAAATATTCCCATAATTTATAACAGCATGCGAATAGATTTAAAAATTTCATGTTTCGCTCAAGATACACAAAAATATTTTTGTTAACAATTTTTTCGCTGGTGTTAACGCTTAATCATTATCAATGGTACATGGAATTTTCTTCCACAAAACTGATATAAGGTTCTCCCGAAGTCTTGGACTTATATAACTACACACAAGTTAAACAACAAAAAGGTCTACAACTTCCAGGTCGCGCGCGAAAATTGCAAACACGAGGCATAATGCAAAACGGTTTATTCATGAAGCACAAAGTCTGCATGAAACACTGCTGCACACTCACGTGGTGCCTACACAGTGGTATAAAGTTCGTGGAGATTTTGCCCCCCTTCACCACGTCTAAACCCTTCTGACCAACCACCCAGTCTTTTAGTCTCCTCTAAAAACAATTTGGGCAACGGTACTGCTTTGCACGAACGTTCGTACTCGGCTTCGCTTGCAAGCTGCAATTAAGCAATGCCCATCTCCATTCACTTCCTTACGTTTTTTTTGCTTTTCACTCCCTGTTGAGTACACTATAGAAACGTTGAGCAAAAGAACTTGGTTGGAAGTTAGTTGACTTTTATGCATTTTCTGAAACACAGAGTGCACTGAATTATGCTGATAGTAAAGTTTGAGGCATTCATTTTCTATTTTTCTTTGTTTTCTTGCACTTGTATTATATGTACGCATGCATTCATCCGTGCATCCACATAACATATTGTCTTTTATTGTCTCCGTTCATTAATTTAAAAATTTTATGGATTGGTGGAACTTTGATTTTAAATTAATGCGAAGATTTGATATGTTTAATTAAAAATATATCAATAATTTTATGTTTATTTGAGTTTGAAACAAAACAATAATAATTACAATAATGTTTCTATTCTATCGGTATTGATCAGCGAGCTATCTTTAAAATGTTGATGGTTTTTACAAAAAGGTTGATTGCTTGGCAAGCAAGTGCTACTTGGTTGAATCTTCTACTCCAACTAAAAGTACAAGTCTCGTCAGTGTCTGTCGTAAGTCTCGTCAATGTCGGTCATGATTTTTGTGGAAGGTCTGATAAGGTTTGGATTGGTGAAGAAAACTGACATGGGTGAAGAAATTGTCAATTGAAGGATAGTTGGGGTGTGGGGAATATTTATTGAACAATCAAACAAATTCGTGCAAAAGTAGTGAGCAATAGGATCATCAGAGCTCCGATTGCACAGTTGCCAGTAATAAAAAATTTATTACAATTCCAAATCTCGAGTGTCGATCGTAAATTGTATTTTTTGTCTTTGATGAGTCGGGCTTATTTAAATATGTTTAGTAGCTAATAATTCTCAATGATTATCAATATTATTATTGATATCTTTGACTACTACAATGTTTCGTTTAACAATGATCACATCCTTTTCTGCAGCACATAACATCATAAAAGTAGAAGTACCGTTTGTGGCAACTGTACTTTTTTTGGCCACTTTATTTCCAAATCAGTTTTCAAATCATTCTATAAATATATTGAAGTGATGAATTAGATTTATATAAGTGTAAAGGTTTCAAAATTCTATTACGATATTATTTAAACATTAAGACTGTCTATTTTTGTCTTAAATTTACAGTGGCCAAAAAGGGTACAGAGGTGGCTAAAACCGTTATTTCTACCCTATTCTCTGAAAATAGACTGAATAAGTAAAGTAATGAGATTGAAAACAGATCTATCAAAAAATAATTTTCTGTCACAAAAAACATCTGTAGCCTATGGTATTTCAAAATTAATTTTCTTCAAATTTATTCAAACAAAATTAAATTTATTTTCTAGAAACAATTCGCTCAATGTTCTCATAAATTATTCAAATATTTTTTTATATTCACCCATCAGGATGATGGAAATTTATCGTGAAAAAATGTCTACAAATGAAAGAATAAATCGCTTTGAAGTTGCCATGTATCAACAAACGGAATGCACTACACCACTGAACATGTTACGGAACAAATAGTTTTCTATTTAGAGTATCACAGTCACGTTGAACAGGACTTTTATGAAAACACTTTCAGTGAAAACCACTCGTTTAGTTACACTTTTTCATTGATGGAGTAACGTTTGTCGTATCGACGTTGAGATAAAGTACAAATTAATAATACAGACGAATAAAATTTTACTTTTAGTTCATTCTTGAATATGTATTATTGAGGAAAATTATGAACCTTATATTATTAATAAATTTCTTCGTGTGGGATGGTCATTTTTAGTTTTCCTTTTTTTTATAAAGTTTTTTCATTTGCACGATTGTGCTAGACAGTGGGTGTTTTTTTTTCGAAGGGGTTATAAATTAAGGAATTAGGATAGGTTCCCAAGGGAACAGATGTTTGGGTGAGAGATGTTGGAGGAGGTATTTTGTAGACGTGGGGACGTGAGTGTCCCTGGGACTTGGGGGAGACAGTCCCGAACTAACTTCGTTGTAAGACAGACCTCTGTCCTCTTATCTCTACAATTTTACGAATAAATACATTCTTTAATTTTAACCGCCCCGTGATTCCTTTAATAATAACATCTGAATAATATTTAGTATCCTATCCCAAAATCCGATACTACATTCGCATTCATAAAAAAAATAGGCAGAAACGACTCCCAAAAATGAAGCTTCCACCAAGTTTTTAGATCAACTACTTGTTAACTCTTCAAACGTCATAATTCACTATAATCATCTCAAATTGTGCAATAATTGGAACTAGCATTTGAATCTCTACAAGGATGCTTGAGACGAAATCTAACAGAGTAGACTACACATTAAATTTTTGTTTAAATCTAGACCTGTTCGATAAACAGCCACAAGAAAATTGATAAACGTGCTAATAAACTGCCGCAAATGTTTTCATAAACTTCAGCATCGGCGGATCACAACGAATGTCCAGTATACGATCTTGATCTATTTACGCCTGTCGCAATGCGCTCTTGTGTGGTGGAAAATAAAAACCAACCCTGTGGAGTTTGTTTGCAGCCTGGAAGAAAGTGTTTCTCAAAATTATTCATGAATTCAGAGAAACGTCAGAAATCATCGGAGTGCGACTTTTTTATTTTTAAAGCATCATTGTTTTGGGCGTCGTTTTACAGCATTTGGATTTGTTCTCGTCCTTGTTTGCATCCAAGATTTTTGAGTTTAACCTTCGAATTGTAAAAATAATATGTTCTCTTATTATTTTTTCTGAAACAAAAATCGCATGACAATTTAATGCACACGTATACCAAACACTTTCGGTTATCAGTTTAGCAA
This sequence comes from Meteorus cinctellus, assembly GCA_030523045.1. Taxonomy (NCBI): domain Eukaryota; kingdom Metazoa; phylum Arthropoda; class Insecta; order Hymenoptera; family Braconidae; genus Meteorus; species Meteorus cinctellus. Next base: position 7,729 of record JAPYZF010000689.1, read on the forward strand.
ATATTAACCAATCACACGATTCATATTTTCTGAAAAATATGAAAACAACAATTGACCGAAGAGTTAGCTGAGCACCACTGCAAAAACACTCACAGATAATTGGATCCTCTCTCTCACAATCAAACTGTTCAACGGAATACACAAATCAGCTGCGACCGCTCACAGAGCATTGCGCGCGCTAATTATCAATAGAATAATATGAACTTTAACTTGTTGACTTTCTTCTCAAGAAAGTAAACCCCGCGCCTATCAATTAACTGGTGCATTATAAATAGAGCGCCATAAAATCTCGAAACACAAAATAATAAAAATTCAATCGGATCATGTCATATTTTTTTTTAATGACACAATAAATAAATTGGAACAGCCAGCTATTATCATTCAATTATAAAAAATTACGTAGAGAGAGTCTTTCGTCTAGATCAAACAACATTAAAACTCTTCCCCAATGAAAAGCTTCATAGTTAATTGGATATTACACTGTTTTATTTTATACCAACATTTTATTTCAAATTCCATATCAATCTCTTGCTCAAATGTTTATAACAACAACAATAACCAAAAACAGATGCTCATAATTATTACCTAACAAATGTATACACTCCACACACCCAAAATTGCGAGCTGTACTGGTCGAAAAAGTAATGGAACAACCTGCAGTCATAATTGTATCAAAGTGGAAGAAGATTCCTTGGGAAAAAATTCTGGGTATCTAAATACTCCCGCATTAGAAAGTAGCAGTTGAAACGATTTACTCATAGTTGAAGCCTACTATCAGTAGCATTTGAAGTTTATGATAGCATTTAATAGCATTCAAAATCCTGATTAGAAAGTAGCTTTCAAAAGCATTAAAAAAGGATTAATTTCAAATTGTTTTAGATGCTACTTTGTAATCAAAGGAACGAACCGCGCACATAAGAATGCGTAAGTGACATTTTCATCCGTGTGGTGGAGTGGTGGACGTAGAGGACCGTGGAAGGAAAGTGCCTGTGGTAACTTGGAATCAAAATCTCAAGCTGGATTCTGGAACGAGTAGGATTCAGTCTGAAGTTGCCTTCAAATCTTGTAAATACAGCTTACTTCAACACATTCTATGCTTCATATGAGTGTGTTCTTTTGTTTAGAGTGAGTATGGGTGTATGTAACATAACCTCAATTCTCAATGCAATGTCGTGTTTTGATTCCAATTTAGTTATCAACAATTACAGGAATTGCTGCCATGTGGTGGAAATAATTGAAATATGGCGAAGAATATGACATGGTGTTTGATGAAAAGTATTTTTCATAAGACTAATCTGATAAATACACGTTGTTTATTGAGTGCTCATAAACGTTTTATCCATAAAAATGAAAGTTATGAAAATCCTCTGATGAATCATCTCAATATTGATTATGGGGATGTTAAAAGTTATAAACAATTTTTAAATGAATCCAAAGCATGTCCGAGTGCTGCAATTTCAGGTTTGATGAAAACTTTGGATGTGACGAAAGAGAATGCAACGAACATTGTTAATATTTGGAAAATTTTTGGCACACTATCAATTTCAATAATCATGAATAATAATGAGTTACTGCGACAAGCAGGTGCTAACAAATCAACATTGCGAGAGAACATGTATGCTTTGGCGGACACAACATCGAATATAAGAAGGAAAATCAAAGCCATTCAGTTTATTGACATTGAAATTAATAGTGCTATACCACTTTTTCAATTACCAGTCACAGAACTCGAAAAATTTTCATTCATCACGCAAGAAGATAGAAAATATTTGCAGCTCTACCCTAACAGAATTATATATTTGACAACCCAATTAAAGGTAATAACTTTTTCATAATTGTAAAAATAATTGATCTATATCAGTCACCATAAACTAATTGATACAAATCTTTATTTTTCAGCAAGATATTTACCAGATGTGCATCGCTTTATGCAACTCATCGTATGTGCGCACAATGTCAGTTGACAAATTGATGAAAGTAACGCAATATCTTCTAGGTAAACAGAAAAATATCTCATGACTGGGCAGTACGTTGATTTTCTGTTCTTGTCTCGTGTTACTAAATCATGTAAACCGTTTGGAAATATGGGACCGCTAGATTGACAATATATATCTCCTAGCTACATCATCATACACCTTACATTTAACACAAAGTGTATTGAATCCTGAAAAACCCATTTTCGGCGACTCAATATTCACAAAAGTTCCTCAATGGAGAACGTTTATTAAAAGTTATAAGCATTTCCGAAAATTCACGAGCACATTTTACGCCAAAAGTCTATTATTCGATCTTTATTTGATGCTCAGAAACTTCTACGTGTCAATACTTCCATCGTAATACCCTTAACACAATGCATTAACAGTGAAAAATAAATGAATGCAGTATTATGAGAGTCACACTAATCATTTTTAATGAATTCATAATAGTAGCGATCGCGTAATTTGTCTGTGCTAACATCTTTCGATATTGAAAACACTATTCAAAATCATTACACAATCATTTGCTGGACAAAAAATTGTGCAAAGTTTATCACTCCCATGAAATATTAAGAATGGAAGAGGTATATTAGGGAACCATTGGCATTAATTTTTCCGTCCATGAATTTACGTTTGTTGCAGAAATAGGTCTGTTGGGAGAGCACATTGCAAAAGATTTTTTGATTTACCATTACTCTTTCCGAACAATAGAGAAAAAATATCGTCGTGCCAAACACGCAGGACTATTATTATTGAAACCATGGATGGTACGATGTCCTGAGGAGCTCATTGACAAGTAGTTATCATTATGTTCAAATATGTTACCACAAATACAGGAAGTATGTTTCAGATCTATACTCAAATAACTTTTGATTCTAGGATGGGAGCGCGAATTAAACTACGCCAAAGTATATTGAAAGAGTCAATGACAGTAGCAGAATATATTTCCCGAGAGTTTAATTGCGATATTGAGTTGGTCAATGCGCTCATCAGACGTGATCCCACTATTGCATCAATGGGTATCGAAAAGTTATCGGCAATATTACATCTTCTTCGCAATTATGGTTATACAATCGAAGAAATCTATCGTTCGCCACGTTCATTGCACTCACGTCCTGACACTATTGAGGAGAAATATAATGCTTGGGTGCAAGAGCATCACAAGAAACCTTCACTGTTCATTCTCATTCTTTCAAAGAACTCCTTCAACGCAGAATTGAAAAAATCTAAGAGAAAGTTGGGATGAGAGTTTTATTCTACGCGGGAATTATCGATGATTCGACCATGTTCATTGTCACTCGCTCTACATTTTTCGATTAATTTAATCTCTGTTGATACCTGACTACAACAATATAGAGCAAACATAAGGAAAGCGATGACGATAAGTGGTTCTGCAACAAAAAATACAATTTTAAAGATAATATTTAGTGTTTCAAATCATCTACTGATTCAATATGAAAGTCTCTTACCATTGAACAAAGTGATTATGAAATGGTCAGCAAATTGTGTCCCATGAATACTATACAAATTCACTGCTATGGAAAAAAAAAGCAATGGTGTTGCCAAGAAACAATTAAGACGTCTGTTATTTCTTGAAGACAAATATTTTTCTCGGAACTTTGTATACGTGACAGAATTTCCGATGGATTCGGCAATGGATTCAACCACTACACCTATAAAGTTGAAAAATATTGCAATAGACGCCACTTGGTGTATTATAGGGAACCAGATCAGTACAAACAAGAATGTCAACAAAGTTGCCACAATTTTCCTTTGTGGAATTTTCCAATCCAAAACTCGCTTATACATATTGCTGCAACAAAATAATCAACGGATAATCAAATGATATGAAATATCGACAAATCTTTGATTTGTTATAAATTTACCCAACAAGGTATTCGTATAAGCCTCTGTCGAAGTGCCTCCACATGTCTGAATACAAATGAATGCGGGCAATACATTTCGGTGGCGGTGGAGCATCTATGTTATCAGCTCTACTCATTTCTCCACTGATGCCGTAGATAACGAGATATTTAAGATAGAAATATTGACCCAAACAGAAAATCAATCCATAAAATGCCCATGTATTCAGACGCATCACCACATACGGCTTAATTGATATAGCATGCGCATACAAAAAGTGCATAATGAATTCAGTAAAATACATCCAAAATATGAAACGCATGATATTTAATAGCTGTACAATCATTCGGCGTAATGTCCACCTTTCCATTGGCCCTTCCACCTGTTAGAGATTACGTTCGAATTATTTTGTTATCAATACTGAACGCCTCGAAAATCATTCATACTCACACTTCTGATGAATTTAGCATATGTTATATATGGGCCCATAAAAAGTGTAGGCAAATACCAACAATAAGCTATTGATCGAATGGCATCTTTTGTGAATTCTAAAAAATTTTTGTGATCTTCATCATCTCTCCCCGCCTGGCAACTCACTGATCTCAATAATGTCCAGTCGAATGCAACTCTCAATATGAAAAACTTGTGGGGTTCAGCAGAAATAGGAGCTATTAAGTCGATGATTTGTGGCGAATACGGATTCATCAAGGCGATCACCATTATGATAATATTCATGCGGAATTTGTCCGAAAAGAATTTAATATAACACATCAAACTTGGCGCATATAACAAATATCGCAGACCATCATAACCACAATAGTTAAATAAGAATACACCAGTATAGCCAATATACCAACAGTATATTAACTGAAAAGCAGAAAAAAATGTATCAATGGCAATGCTATAAATTTGAATGAAAATTATGGCGTCAAAAGTATTCAAAATCAATCGCATTGTGCAAATTATCGAACGTATCTGATTCCGATTAGATTCTTAGCATCGCGTTGTATTGCTCCGAGGTTGATAGGATTCTTCTTTCGAATGATCCAGCAGAGATTATGAATTTTTATTGTTTCTCCCAGATGTTAATCTTTAACTTTTCGCTTAGATGGTATTAAAGAAAAGAATCCTTGTCAATCGTTTTGGGTGAATTTGAAGCGAAAGCTCAGAAATATAAGATTGCTAAGCAATTGTCATTGACCTAAATTCAGAATTTACCGAACAAAAGCATTTTTAGAATTCATCAAAATAATATGTGAGATTATATTTGTATCGAACAAGAATGTCTTTCAAGCAACACCGAATCATCAATGACTTCAGTACCAGAAATTGCCTGAGTACTGATATAAATTTTCGTATGTTATCCAGATACCATCAATATCATTATTGTTCCATCGGATAAACTTAAAATTCTGCAGAACGTGACGAATCATCCTGAATATTCCCACCAAAAGTATCAATGGAAATGTCTTAATTACCGTTTCATGAATTTTCATATACTTGAGAGTCTGTGATATCAACAATTGGATGAACAGCCATGGTATCAATTTTTTCAAGAATCCAATACATATCACCCATCGGATGTCACCAACCTCACGTATTCCTCCTATCAACTCCCATCCGGGGACCAGACCATCACTCTCAATGATAACACCGAAAACTACATCAAAAAGATTCTCGTTAATTTTTAGCATTCATTTATTTCTCCTTGTATCCTAATATATCTCAAAATTACGTAGCAAACAAACTAACTTCCAAGAAGATCATTGCGAGCCAGGAAAACTTCATAAATAGAATAAAAAATCACGCTAATCCACACAAAAAAATAAAAACTAATTTCGTATTTGTTTAAATGTTCATCAGATGTTTGTGACATCTTGTCCAAGCAATACTATCGCATATCGGTCTGTAACTACCCACACACGGTGTTTATTGTTTTTCACGATGTTACGTTGAATGATGCAACCGTAACATTTGTTCACATTGAAACCTCTGGCGTCACACTTTTCCTTGTACACCTATGTGACTTATATTTCCCCCACTCAACTCGCTATCTCATTCAACTATTGGATGAGACCTAACTCCAAATTTCGCGCCTGAAGATAAGCATCAATGCCTCCATCAATGAACACGTACACATAAACTATATGACGCATCGAGTTGCCGGCTGCGTCACATTGAGTTGTTGACTTGTGTATTTGGGTTCCAACCAGGTTACATCAGGGGCTCCTTACAATTATTTCTCTGCCTGTTATACCAATATTAATCGGAATGTATTGAGGAAGTTGTGAGGAAAATAGATGTTTGAACAAAGGGAAATGTGATAAACACTCGTAGAAGCAGAAATATATATGTAAGCCCAAGCAAATAAATTGAAAACTTGCTCCTATCTCCAATCGATATCCCTATATCTGAAGCTTTATCTAATCCAATACTGCTGAAAGCACGATGGGTTTTTGATAATTGTCCTCAATCACACGAAGAATTTTTTCGTCACGAACGCTCAGAACATTGGAAAATTACATTAGTAGTATAAATAGAATTAATGATATTTTCATTCGCTATAAAATATATTTCTTCTACATTTCGGACGTTATTTATTATTCATAGACCGAATCTTGGTGAACAAATAACAGATATATTATTACCATTCCACGAACCTTGAGATATGTGAGATAATCTTATAGAAAGACATGATATTTAGATACATAGACATGACGGTAAATCCGTCATTTACACATATACTTGCGAGAAAAGTTTTCAACATACAACTGGAAAATCACATTGAGAATTGAAAAAAAAAGGTTATTAGACTCCAAATCAACGATCCTTTGTTGCAACAGTAATTTCACCATTCTCATTGTCATTCACCTCACGTTTTTCAATTAATTTAATTTCTGTTGATACCTGACTACAACAATATAAAGCAAACATGAGCAAAACGATGGCGATAGGTGATCCTGCAAAATAAAATACGAATTCACAAATATTATTCCCAGTTCCAAATAACCCATTGATAAAGTATTCAATTTTCTCACCATTAAACAGTGTGATCACGAAGTTATTTGCAAATTGTGTCCCCTGAATACTATACAAGTTCGCTGCTATAGAAAAAAGAAGCAATGGTGTTACCAAGAAACAGTTAAGACGTCTGCTATTTCTTGAAGATAGATATCTTTTCTGAAATCTTGTATACATCATAGAATTTCCAATTGACTTGGCCATGCATTCAACCATTACAGCAATAAAATTGAGGAAAACTGTAATGTAGGCCACTTTGTGGATTTTAGGAGTCCTCACCAATGCAAATAAAAACGTCAACATTGTTGCCAGAAATTTTCTATGTGAAATTTCCCAATTCAAAACCCGCTTATAAATACGTCTGTAATAAAAAAAAATCGGCAGATAGTCAGATGATACGAAGAATCGATCAATTTTTGGTTTGTTATAAATTTACCCAACGAGGTATTCGTATAAGCCTCTATCAAAGTGTCTCCACATGTCTGAATACAAATGAATGCGAGCAATACATTTCGGAGGCGGTGGAGCATCTATGTTATCAGCTCTACTTATTTGTCCGTTAATGCCGTAAATAACGAGATATTGAAGGTAGAAATATTGACCCAAACAGAAAATCAATCCATAAAATGCCCATGTGTTCAGACGCCTCACTGCATTCAGTTCAATTGATATAGCATGCGCATACAAAAAGTGCATGATGAATTCAGTGAAATACATCCAGAATATGAAACGCATGATATTTAATAGCTGTACAATCATTCGGCGCAACGTCCACCTTTCCATTGGCCCCTCCACCTGTTAGAGATTACGTTCGAATTATTTTGTCATCAATATTGATGGCAACGAACATCATTCATACTCACGCTTCTGATGAATTTAGCATATGTTATATACGGGCCCATAAAAAGTGTAGGCAAATACCAGCAATAAGCTATTGACCGAATTGCGATTCTCATAAATTCTTTGAAATTTTTGTGACTCTCGTCATATTCACTACCAGTACGACAACTCATTGCTCTCAATAGTGTCCAATCGAATGCAACTTTCAACATGAAAAACTTATGAGGTTCAGTAGAAATGGGGCCTATCAAGTCGATAATTCGTGGCGCATACGGATTTTTTAAGGCGATTATCAGTATGATGATATTCATAAGCAATTTGTCCGAAAAGAATTTAAAAAAACATATGAGACATGGTGCAAATAACAAATAACGCAGTCCATCATAGCCGCAGTAGCTCCATAAAAATATACCAGTATAGATGATATATAAACTGTATATCAACTGAAATAGACAAAAAATTAGAACGTTCATGAAAGAATGGATTATGCCCATTTAAAATAGTACATATTTGGATGAAAATTATGTTCGATCGGTTTAGAATGAATCGCATTCTGCCAACTATTTCATGCATCTGGTTTTACTGGATTTTCTGACACCTAATTTCATCTGTACGAATATTGATCATTGGAGATATTCTGGCATTCTTGTATTTTTTTTTTGAGTCTCACATTTTGAATTTTCCTTGGAGTGATATCAGATAATGAGGTTTTAGTAGATTGTCCAAACTGATTTAAGAGAAAATAACGTTCGATAATATGTGACTACTATCTAATTTTTCGTTACTTTAATTTTTCTCTACATAAATTATAATATGTATTCAAAGATTTTTTCCAGATATCACAATAGCACTCGTCAAACTATTAGGTATATAGTTTAAAAATCAAGCAAACTGCGATAAATTCTTTTAAATATTTTCACCAAAAGTATCAATGAAAAGGTCTTAATTACCGTTTCATGAACCTTCATATGCTTAAACGTCTGTGATATCAACAATTGAAGAAACAGCCATGGTATCAATTGTTTTAAAAACTCAATACATATCACCCATGAGCTGTCACCAACCTCACGTACTCCTCCTATCCACTCCCATCCTGGAGTCAAACCATCACTTTCACTGATAAGACGGGAGACTGTACAACAAAAAAATTCCCTTCAACTCCCATTTTTGATTTTTCCTTTGATTTTTGATTCATACGGAAATATTTGAAAATTTGCGTTATAAATAAACTAACTTGCATGATCGGTGCGAGTGAGAAATACTTCATATATAGAAAAAAAAATGACGCCAACCCATACAATAAAATAAAAACCTATCTCGCATCTGTTTAAACGTTCGTCTGATGGTTTCGACATACTGTCCGAGTAATGATACTACGGGCCGATGTATGACTGTATTCTCATACAGATTATCGTCTTTCATAATGTCATATTCTATAGCGTACTAATAATTCTCGTTTAACATGAAACCACCTCTGTTCTGACTTTCCCTCCTACACCCATGATTCGTATTTCCCCTCCCCAAACCGCCACCGTGTTCAATTATTGAACAAATCACAGTTTTAAGATTCACGCCGAAAGCTAAGTGTCATCATAAATACATTACATACAGATAAGCTGCATAGCATCGATCTACCGACTGTCACATTGAGTTGTTGACTTGTGATGCATGTTCTGAGTCACATCGGAACCTGATTCAAATCAGTTCGCTACCTGTTGTACAATCACTAATCCAAATTTTGTAAGAGCTCAGACAAAAACATATTTTTAATCAATCTCGAGAAAAATTGATGTACTCATGTTGGAACAGAAATATTCTTCCTCAAATCGATAGCCCTTCTTCAATGCTACTAAAAGCGTATGATCGGCTTTTGATTATCGCTTTCGATTATACGCAGCATTATTTCGTTGTGAGTGAACGAAACATAGAAAAATCACATCAAAACCGTATTGGAATCCATGGAATTCAATGTCGTTATCATATCTGAAAAACGAAGGAGAGTACGATTATTTTACTCGTTTTCCCTATTTATACAGTTTGCAACGACGAAAGTATTCGGAATCACATCGAAAATCATCAACAGATTTTCATATATTCATATGACATGAGTGGTGAATTTTTCTGCGCATTCAAAATTGAAAGTTAATATCCCCATCATTGGGGTGGGATGAAACTTTCATCGCCGTCCCATACCGCCAACTATTCTCGCTGTTTAAAAACACTCGGATAACAAAAATCTTGCTCCATATAAGGTTGCACATACACTACATGCAATAACATTGCTCGCAAACTTATGAAGGAAATACTAAAATTTTATATTAATAATCCGAACTCATACAAACTATCACCTCAGCCAATTGAATGGATATTAATGCAAAAGTCTTTCACTTTTTTTTCTACGGAAATATCATAACAAAAAGTGTGAAACCTTAAATTCTACAATAGTAGATTCACAACCATGTTTTAACTTGACTTTTTGTCAATAGATTCTTGATGATGGTTTTGTATCATTTTGCTTCGCTCGTTCAATTTCACTTCTGTTGATACTTGACATGCACAGTATAACACAAACATTACGACAAACATGACCAAGGGTGGATCTGTGGAAAATCCAAGCTCATATCACTCTGCTGGTTTGATTTTTTCGATCGAATTAATATCTCATTTTTACCATTGAAAATTCTGCGTAGATAAATGTATCCAATTGGTACTCCACCCACGAAATAAATGTTTGCTATTATCAACATAGCAAGCAATGGGGTGGCCAAAACACAATGAAGTCGTCTCTGAGTCCGTGATGACAAAAATTTGTCGTGTTGTCTTTGATATATTCTTGAATTTCCAATTGATTTCGCAATCGACTCTAATGTACATCCCGTCAAGTTAAGGACGATCCATATAAAGACAAACTTATGAACACCATGCCATATGAATAGAAATAATAATGTCGCCAAAGATGCAACAAATTTTCGTAATGGAATATTGATGCTGCAGACAGGGTCATAAATATATCTGAAAAAGCAGAAGTCTTTGAATGGTTATTTGAATACAATCAATAATCAGAGTAATAGACATTTCTACACACCTGACAAGAAAGTCGTACAATCCTCTGTCATAATATCTCCACATATCCGAACATGATTTAATTCGGCTAACACATTTCGGCTGTGGTGGAGCATCTATATCATCCATTCTGCTTATCGTACTGGCTATACCATGCAAAATCATATACTTGGTGCAAAAATGTTGCCCCAAACAATATCCAAAACCGTAAAAAGCCCATCCACCTAATTTTGCCACTTGGTGCGGGCGACGCAGCAGTGCAGTGATGTATAAATAATGATACATAACTTCATTAGCGAAAAACCAGAACATAAAACGCAATAAATTGATCACTTGGAAAATCACTCGGTTTAACGACCATTCCTCGAAAGGCTCACCCAACTAATTGATAAGAACAAATGTATGATCATGATCAATATGAGTAACGTGATTGGGAATCTTTACTTACGCTTCTGTTGAACTTGTGGTACGAAATGTGTGGACCCGAGAAAAGAGTAGGCAAATACCAGCAATAAGCTACGCACTTGACTGTATTCTCCAAGAATCCCAAGAAATTATTATGCTTCTCGTTTTCAATATTGTCGACACAACAATTGATACCTTTCAATTGTAACCGGAAGAATGCCGAAGTCAGCAGGTAATACTTAACTGTGTTAACATTGACGAGAAAATACGTTAAGTCGGATATCAATGAATATCGGCTCACTACGAGAATGGAAGAATACGCAGCATATACAAGTAATTTGCTTTGGTAGATTGACAATAGACATGCAGTGCATGTCGGAATTAACAAGTATACAATTCCACCGATGCCATAATAGTTCCATAGGAATGTACTCGTGATGACAATGTACCAACAACATATTATCTAAACAAAAGAATGTGAGAATATGAACAATGAATTGGAGTTTTTAATGATAAATAAATAGCAAGAATATAGTTACCATTTCATGTACTTTCACGTACTTGAACAACTGTGATACCATGACTTGTAAAAGAATCCATGGCATTACAGTCGGCATGAATTCCCTCCAAATTCTCCATTGACGATCATGATTATCACGTTTTCGTCCGATCCACTTCCAACCTTCGATGAAGCCTTGGCCATGCTCATTCAAATCTGCGCTAGAAACATACTTGTACGAAACTGACACATGTAAATTTTCGAAATTCGTACTTAAAGTAATTTATACGTACAATCACCAGCTAGAAAAACTTGATACATGAATGTAAGACAGCCAATAATGCATACTGAAATGTAAAATTTGATTTCGTATGTGTTCAATTTTGCCGTTGACTGCATAGCGGTTGGAAAATTTTACGTTACAATTGTTTCACTATAGTGAATAGATAATGTACTATTAGTGTGAGTCATATTTACATGTGCATGAAGTGAGTGATACGCGACAAAAATGCATTTAATCATCGTTACCCATACACTTCTTTCAGGATAATATATCGATTTGCACGAGTAGTCTGGTGTAATAAAGGTGAGATATAGAGCAAGCGATTAAGTTCAAATTCAGATACGAAGAAGTATTTTTTGTCATTGAACTCTTGGAAGCGATAACAATATTATAAAATATAAAAAATCGAAGTGAAAATGGAGTAATGTGAATTCAAGAAACGACCACAAATGGTAATGACATAGATATATTTTTAGAATATCTGGTGACTCGGCAAATCCTTATCGGATGTATATGACTGCATTCGATATTCTAAAGATTGGACAATGGAAAATGATCACAAATAGGATTCCGTACAGAAGATCAAGACTCATACCGAGTTCTAATTTTTTTTTTATTCGATATCTTGAAAAATATTTGTATCAGTAATCCATAGATCGATGACTGGGTACGGGCGCTGTATATAAGCGAATCACATCAAAATAACATGGGGGTACGTACAATGTGATAGTTGGAACCGATAGCTCTGTCGCATCAGGAAGATGAACGCAATGTGTGATGTTCGAGTCTATGCGGACGTCCACATGTCCCTGTTCGCTACTTGTACTTTATTATGTATAAGGACACTGCCTGTTAATTTGATCGTTGTATACTCTAACCATAGAGTGATGGTTTATGCGTTGTATGTCCGGACCACGAAGTACTGGTCTACCTATTGTATATCGTGACCACGAAGTAGTCGGTCTATTTGTTGTATATTCTGGTCATGGAGTGGTCGGCTTATCAGTTGTATATCCTGGCCACGACGTAGTTGGTCTATCTGTTGTGTGTCCAGGCCACAACGTAGTTGGTCTATCTGTTGTGTGTCCTGGCCACGACGTAGTTGGTCTATTTGTTGTGTATTCTGGCCTTGAAGTGGTCGATGCATCCGTTGCACCCCCTGGCCACGACGTAGTTGGTCTATTTGTTGTGTATCCTGGCCACAACGTAGTTGGTCTATCTGTTGTGTGTCCTGGCCACAACGTAGTTGGTCTATC
>JAPYZF010000690.1:0-20751 GCA_030523045.1 Meteorus cinctellus
CACAATTAATTTTAACAAATCCGACGAGTTACACATCGAAGTTTGTATCTTCGTCATAGTGACATTTTGAAATGTGGGGAGTCTAATAGCAACCCGTGAAAACTACTCGTCCGATTCGAACCGAAAGCTAATCAGCACCAAATCACGTCAAGCCCTATCGATTACGTCATAGACCATTCAAATGGCGTTACTAGTTCACATACATGCATACATGCATACATACATACATACATACATACATACATACATACATACATACATACATACATACATACATACATACATACATACACACATACATACATACACACATACATACTATGTGCTGAAAATGTGCAGGTTATGTTGGAAAGGTCTTAAAACGTCGAGGTCTGTGAAAAACTGGAGTTTTTATTTTCGGGGTAAAAACAATAACTTCCTATCGGGAAGTTAAAAAAAAGAATAATAATAATAATAATAATAATAATAATAACAATAGAAATATCAATAATAATTAACTGTTTCTGGATTAAATTCAATTTTTTGTTCATTCGATTTTGTTACTGGAAAGTCAAGCGTATTTTAAATTGCCGTAAATGAGTTTTCATTTACGGCAATTAGAAATACTCCTGAAAAACCACTGCGACTGAGCAGCGCGCGTAACTAATCCAACTTTCAGTAGTGATTTTACCGACCGCGTGATTGAATGTAAACATTTAATTTTTTTTTAATTTCAATAATTATTTTCGCGAACATTATTTACTGAGGAAAGTTTGTGTTTGACTGTTCAGGTCAATATTTTCCGCTCTTTAACATCATATCAATATTATTGGGGCATTACATCAATGAATATTAGTTTTTTTGCTAAAATAGACGTGGTCTCGGCATACTCATTGTTATTTTATCATTTATTTAACAAACCCGGAAAATTCATAATTTCTGAGTATGATTTTCGTGATCTACCCATTTTTTTTACATATTATAGATGAAAAAATAGACCGGCTTAATCACTAATAATCATATGTATCCTACAGATTCTCGTTTAACTAGCTTTTTCGGATTTCATGTTCGAATAAATGTACGTAGATAGATACGACTTATCTCCGAATTGTACATAGGCGCCTGCTTTGTTTCTTTATACCGTGCCTTCTCCCTGATTTTTCAGAACTGCTTATTCTATTGTGACCATGCAATACCCGATTTGATCAGATATGGAGATTATATTAACTGGAGCTGGAAGATCAAATCCACGTATGAATTTACATATAGATGGAATGTACGACAAAAATGACGTCAAGAACGACGGCAATGTCGGCAGAACTGGGAGAGTCAAAGAATTGAAGAAAAAATTTTAACTTGCGTGAAGTTCGTCATTCAACTATCGAATATACAGTATTTGAAAGTGATGAAGCTTCTGAATTCGTGGGACCTTCTTCATGTAACCAGGATCACTTATTGCGCTAATGTTGCACGGGCCAGTTTGCCACTCAGTCAGGTTGCTGTTTATCAACTTTTCATTTTCCTATTTGCAAATAATCAACTATTTCTCCTCTTGTGACGATACAATGCCTGCATAAGCTCACTAAATTCTAAGCAGCAATGATACATCTCATACGACAACAAGTCTTCCTGGAGGAAAAGGACAACACCATTAATTCGATCACAGCGAAGTTCAATAATGACACTGATATAAAAGATCAACATTTTAACCAATGCCACCGTATTACAATGGATAGTGATTTATGTATGAGACAAAGATGAGAATAAATAGCGATATGAATGTTACATGCTCGACGACCGAATGTCACCTGTTATGTTATGTTTGAATATTTTGAAGTATGATCTCTGAGAATAACCGCTGGTGATACGAGCACATTAATAACCAGTATTGCCAGTTTTTCTCACAACACCAGATTATGTTTTGCTGTTTCACTTGCATCGAGTGAGTTCATGGGTTGAAGTGGACATGAACAGAATTATGTATGATGTACAAAAATGATAATTTCCGATTAGATAAAAAGGTACAGTATCAAGACTCTTTGAAATGTATCGAATTCATCCAGCATATCACAATCATTTGCCTTTTCCTGTGCATGCAGCACGACTACAATGCATCAATATTTACACATTCTGTAACGATACAAATGGTAAAAACAATAGGAATAAAAACAGTGATTTTATAATCACACGATTCACTGATATGGATAATACCAGTGTCAGGCGCCCCACGACATAGTTCTAGTATGTTGTTAACAATTAAACTCTGCATGGCTCCAAGGCAATGAATAAAAAATTATATATTATGAAAATATATGAAAAATATTCTCGTTAACTATAAACATCTATTGATAGGCAGTGTATATTATGAAAGGCAATTAAATTTGTTCATTGTCATACACGGGACCAACATTTCCTCCGAGAACTGTGCAATGTCTCAGAGAGTTTTTCAAACTGGTGATTGTTTAATCTTGCATGAAAGACTGCTGAATCGTCCCACCAATAATTTTACCACACTTGGAATACATATCATTGTCCTTTAATCTCTACACATTTGTATCTTGTGTGTACAATTGTTTTTTCAAGTGAAACATTCTTTTCAAATCGGACAAAAATAAATGAATTCACGTAGCACGGTATCTGTGTAAGAATGTTGAATGCTCATAATGACGCAATTTGGAAAATACCAAGAGTGTAAGAATATCAATAACATATGTATTAGAGGCTAGTCATGGCAGGAGGGCGAGCATATGCCTTGGGAATGAATCCATATTTACGGGTTTTCGGTGCATAAGCCCATAGCCAACCGTCCACTGTTTGATTTCCAAGATCAGCATAAATCCAATCAGCACGCCTCACGGATAAATCATCTGGCGCCTGCGCCTTATAGTCGTACAGCACTACTAGCTCAGTGCCTGTAGTTTCATCTCTAAAGTCATGCGAATCCTTTTGTTGTAATTGTTCGTTCACTGATATATCACCATTTCGAACTCCTGAGTAACAAAATAATACATGATGTATTCTCCATTATTACGAACTGCTTATGCATCAATTCAATTTCTATCAATATTATCAGAATTATCAGAAGCAAAATTATTCTCATCAACCTATGTTAATCGAAAATAATTTGGAATTATTTTTCGTTATTGTCTGTAGCAAAGGGTACTAAAAATATTCAATGAGGATGAGCAATTTCCAAACCTAAATTGTGTGAATCATTGGTAGCAGTGATAATTGTCGTTGTAGTAGTAGCAGTCGCTGCATATGAATGCAATACATGTCCGGGATAGACAAAACCTGATGGCACGAACCCTTCATTGCCATCACAGTGTCGCAATACCCAAAACCAATCGGGGTCGTCACGATTAAGAACCGTTACGAACTCGCCTCTCTCGACACTCACATCATTCTCATCTCTTGCGACAAAAGTATATAGCACAATGTACCTTCCGGCTGATGGATCCTGAGTTTCATTCAAATCATGAAAAATCGTTTTGAATATTGCTGACAATTCACAACTTATTGTAGTGAATTTCAAGTCCTACCTTGAAAAATGGATGAGCGTCGGGTTGGAGGGGCACAGCTTGAATTGAATTTTGTGATTGGCTCATATTACCCCGATTGACAGTAATATCAGCAGCAGTGATATTTCTTGCGTAACTCTCACAATCAGAAGCAGAACCCGTATCCGTTTGGTGAGAATCGAGAGTTTGTGATCTCATTGTGTTACCATCACCATCCCCATCAACTGATCTTGGCAATTTTTTCTTCACATTATTCATGAGACTTGCCAGTGTTTGCTCAGCCAATTGTGAAGTGTAAGGTGCACAATAAGAATGTGGAACAAAGCCCTCCATTCTCGTATCGGCAGCGATGACATAAACCCAATCATTTTCTCTATATAATATATTAACCACCTGCAATTAATTCATTTTTTTAGCTCAGATGCATCAATTCAATCAAGCGATCGGTATTTTCAATCAATGGGATGAAGATCTATAATACTTGTCCCCTCTTCACTTGGAGCTCATCATCAACGCAAGGAGTGAAATCATGTATGATCACCATTTTACTGTCCGGCGAGAGACCGTTTTCTTTCTCAATACCAACTCTGACGAGAGTTTCGATACTCGCGCTGCCGGTAATTCGCCCAGGTGGTAGCGTCACTCTATTTGATCCTAAACCAACACCAGATCCACCAAGCCCATCTTTCTCTAAATTAAAATTATGACCTCCAGCTAAAAATAATCAATGTATTCACATGCTTTACATGTTATTCCATCATCAGATTGAAACATTCTTCCATAGCATCATTGATAGTTTAGTTGTTATCATTTACATATATGTATATTGACACTTTCCCACGAGAAAAATGATGAAACAAAAAAATTAAATAATACAAATGACGTACATTTTTTTTTCTTGCCACGACGAATACGTACTGGACACAAGAAAGCCATCCTCTATTCAGACCTCCAACACCTATATAGAAAACAGTATCGGCCTGTGGGGATTGACCATTGAGTTGATTATCGTGGTTACTCCATGAGATCGGACCACGATCCCGCGAGTAAATAATAAGCACATTGATATGTTTGTATAGTGTATAGGCCCACAATAAAACGTTTCGCGGTGGTGAACATACAATCACTATTGGTTCTTGTAACCAGTCGCCATCAAAGTAGATTGGCAAGATAAAAAACCAGAAAATTTTTTTCCCCCAGTACAACGAGGAACAAATGTACAAGTGCTATTCTCAAGTTATGTCGCCATTTAGAATCTACGACAATACAATTTTCGATTGACCATCACATTTTATCATAATTTGTATATTTTAATGAATAGAACACCATGTCCAATTGTTCACACTTGATGAATATACAATTTCATATATAGTTCACAACTGCTCAAATACACATTCATATGGAAGTGCACAGGCGTATAAACAAAAGTATATGGGAGTATACGAGAGTAGAAAGCGACATGGGACCACTTCGATTTGCTTGGGACTGCTTGGGACTCTACTGGTGGATAACTGTGCTAACCACTACTGCCCAGTGCTGGCGTTCGTAGCCCGTGCCCCACTGCAGTCCTGAGTCCACTGTCGCCTACTCGCCTGTCACAAACTCACAGCCTTCAGCCGTACAATCCCGCGTATATGCCCGGCATGTCTGGCAGTACCTGGATTCTGGATGAGCGTTGTTCTGTCCTTGTTAAAAATTTCAACATTTGGAACTTGTACTTTAGTCATTGACCTGACGTGTGGATGGCGCTGAAACTAATAGATTGTGAGAAACAGAGAAGGCATACACCATCTGGGAGAGGAAAACATGGCTGCCTGACTGCTATTTAAACCATTTGATGTTGAAGCGACTGATTCAAGCAGCAACTCGAACTTCCCATGTGCTTCGAGTGAACGAACCACGGATAATACGAAAATAAAAAAATGTAGATATATATTGAGAGTAACAGAGCGGCTGATGCAGGACATATATATGCATGTATATATATATAGAGGACGAATAATTGGATGCCAACATAACAGTTCGAAGGATCTAACCGAGGCGTATAGTACTATACTCTTTGGATTTAATGGAAGTTCTTAGAACCAATATGATCCAGACAGTGATTTGCTCTAAATGTTAAATAAGAGAATACATCAACAACTCGAACCTCAAAGTTCGTCAAACTGTACTCCAGCGATACACGAATAGAAGAAGAATAAGGAATATGAATTGACAGAGTTGCATAGCACCGATGAAATTTCGAGAACTTGTACTGTCGCTTTTTTCTCTCACAGCACTCTCACACGAGAAATTGAACTTCGATTCCCTAAAAATATACGGTAGAAGCTCATGTATAATCACAGCGGAATCAAGACTCAGCTGTGTGTGGAGGTTAGAAATGTAGGAACATGAATTGCAGGGAAAACGAGAGAGGTAACAGAAGAAAGAGATTTATCCAATTTCCACTATGAACTCTCATGACAGAAAAAAAGTACGGGAAGTCATCATGAGAGAATAAGTATAATAAATGAAAATAATGTTGTCATTAAAATCTCGGGCGTTCATATTATTTCAATTCTTTGTTCATTTCATGGAAAAAAAGCATCAAACTATCAGTTTTTTACTACTACTTTGTTCTTCTTTTGGCACAATGTGCGTATCTATACTGAGCTGAATTTACAATGCGATTCCTGTCTAATATCAGTTCTGTTTGAGTGCTATTGCAAATTTTCAGAAGTATCATACCCAGTATCCATTACGAAATCACTTCGGACCGATTTCTATACCGATTCGAGAGTATTTGACTAGTTTATACCTATAATGTCCGTACAAGAGTGTTGTATCTCTACGTGGGGCTTTTCAGAGTGCATCTTTGAATATTTCAGCGCCAGCTGGACTGACCTGATTTGATCATAGTGACTCTTATCTGTCATTTATGTAATATATTTCGAAAAAGTGAATGAAAATACTTTTACGTAGAGGCCACATTCTGTCAATTGTAGAATTGAAAATGTGTACGCGTTCGGTTTCCAATAGAGAAATGCAATTTATTCGTATATAGTGTTTCAATAATGGTTGTACATATTCTGGAGGAAAAGATTGTCATCTTCGTATCATGTGCATGCCCGAGTTATATATTATCATATGTGTGTATGCATAAACATATACATTGTATATATGAAATGGTTATCGCTTGGTTCGTTTCGGGTGTACATATATTATTTTAAATTTGAACATTATGCATACAATTATCTAACGATAAAATGGAAAAACGAAACATTTTAAACCCTATCAACCCGAATTTCATTTTCAGTGCGATGGCTCACACTCAATGTTCACTTTTTATTATAGCAAGATACGATGATTCATGCTTTTTGGAAAATTGATCCTTATTGCCAATGGCGGGGGGAGGGGCACCACGGCATCCATCTGAGCAGGAAACCGATTGTTACATGCTTATAAATGTGACTGCTGACTTCATTCATTAAACACTACGTTATATATGCTGTTCATATTCATTGTACTAAGTATTAATACTAGAACAATTTCTCTTTCTTCATTGGTAAACCGTCATATTATTAATCATCATTATATATATCTATATGTATGAAGGCGCAAAATTAGTTGCTTTCATTGAAATTCTCATTCTTCGTGAATGTGCGATGTACCGTGCCACCTGATTATAATAATTATTATTATAACAACATCAATAATGATAATAATAATAATAATTCTTATGATCTTCCACTCATAACTATTACGATTTATCTTTACGCATCAACTTCAAGGGATGAGACAGAACCGAAATTCACATGCATTCATGTATGTATGTACGTTAGCGTTTCCATGAACACTTACATGTATGTATATCAATGTATGGATGCATGTAATTCACGGTGAATGTATTTTCTGCAAGATGTCTTACATCGCTCATGCTTCCGTAATGGGCCCGAAAGTGTTATTTGTAGTAGTTTTGAGTATTCTTTATTCACAAATATGACATGGCATATTATAAGGGAGAATGTGTAGTCTATATGCTAAACGGTGGGAAGAGAACCTATGGAAGGGATCATGGACTTTCAATTACATCGAATATTGATGTGCATGCAATATTAAAGTTCGAGTGTAGAGATCAAATTTTGTACTTTGTTTTTAAACGATGCAATTGACACCGTTTTAAGCATTAAAGATACGTTAAGAACTAATTATTCAGTGATTTAGTTGGGCTTTATTTATTTATTCAATATGGATCTTCTTTCATATCAATATATATGGGCGTTTTGGATGAATTCCACCTATGTATTCTACCTTTCCTGTGTCATACATCGGGGACCAGTTCGAAATTTCTCAATTCATCAAATTGATCTGATGTTCATATTCGACATCAGACATAATAAATAAAATTACATTATATATGACCACACTCCGAGAAATTAAATTTATGTCAATATGACTTATAATGAGTTTGTTCTCACATCGAAAGTGAATTCATTAATTGAATTTGGAAAAAATTCAAGAGGCGAAATTAGACTATACAATCAATTTAGAATGATTATTTTCCAACAACACAGGATCACCGGTTCATGTATCAAAAAAAAAAAAATAAAATAAAATAAAAAAAAAAACGGGTGGAATAATTCCAATTTATTTGAACAAACTGCGTTATAATTATTTGCACTAAGTTTTTCATGCATGCATTGTCATATTATGCATCGTGAAAACTCTGATCACAACGTTTTTAGGCTTCAGCCAATTGCAGGTACTAAATTTCAAGTATTTCAATATTTGTCGATTAAATTTTGCGGTGAGACAAAATAGTGCAATTACATTATACTATGGATGAGAAGAATCTATCATCCAAAACATGTTTGCTATAATCTCTTCGTCCATGGTTTTTTCGCCATAATGAATGATTTGGATTGTATATCGAGCTAAAAATCACTTGTCTATTGAACATGATGTTTCGATGACCTTGCCTTATTTCACATTATTGCATGCATCGTCATCTCGTCCATTTTCCGTACAATAATAGCCAATAGATTATTTTTCTGCTGTCTCCATACACTCTATTTATGTAGATTGCGGTCGACAATGTTCATATAATATACATGCAGGAACATTAACTACGAAATTTGGACAGAAAAACAAATGGATTTGATCACACAAGTTTGTGATCATCTCTATGCCCTTGAGCTTGATTTAATCACCTAGTTATCAAGAGATAGTTTGAGATCAAGTAACTCAATGACAATCAATGGTTATTGCTAACCCTATATTACAATTGGTATTTGGGCATATCCTACTATCGTGTATATAAATGTAACAAAATCGTGATGCCGATAATATACATATGGGAATATATGAATTGTTGATAAATCACAATATACTCAAACTTACATATGCAGTTCGTATCACGAATCTATAGAAAAACATCTTTCGCATTATTTTCTGTGTCCCCACGATTTTCGTATTCAAGTATGATTTCAAATCTATCCCAATCTGTATATTACACGAGGATACATTTGCTTGTGTACTTCTTTAACTCGTATCTTGAAACCAATTATGTACGGAACGATCCTGGCTTGATTGCTTATCTATTTGTGTTAGGGGGATTCTCATAACTCAAATATGAGGACATAACTTATGTTATCTTTACAGACATCGATTCTGGAAATTATCTATAAAAAATCAAATATCAAGTGTTCTTCTCACCGTGGTGAACTTTGGCGATGACTATATTTTTTCGCTGTCATTTATGCTCATTTTTTGTGGTGATCGAAAACGTCAAACATGACAATATCTCAGAGTGACAATGAAAAAAATTATGACAAATATTAATTCGAAGTAATGTTACGATTCTATAACTTTCATTCATTTAGCATCTCGTCATTTTCATATGTTCGTGACATGTGCTATTCTTTGTGATACATATGTCGAACTTCGAACTTGCGACCCAGCATTATGTTAATGTATATTATTTTACTTCGTTATCAACACAATTGAGAATAGACATAATTTCGAGGATGCTAACAAGAATCATTATCACTTATATATGTATCGTAGCTTCTGTACATATATAGTAGTACGGGTTGACTTGGTAGAAATGAAATTGTTCTTTTTTCTAGTTACTAGGAAATCATTCATGTACATTTCTTAATGTTCGTCATATTGAAAATGGGTGCATTGACTACGCCTTTCCATTATTGGAGACTTCATTCAATTACATGCAAAATCAAATGATTGATGGATATGAGTAGTTCTAATCGCATCCGAAATACTCGAGAAATCATATAAAAGGAAGTGAAAAGTCGAAGACTATCGTCTAATCAATGAACTATTTACAATTTCTTTTCAAGATAATAAAAACCATGATTGAACATATGAGTATATGTTTTGGCAGTATTTGTAGATATTAGAATATTGAAGATAATTTTGTTCATCAAATTATTATATAACGATCCTCAGGTGAAAAGCGTTTTCAATGCGACCTTTCTTACACACTTACGTTGCGAACGAGACCATACTGAAATAAGTTTAGGTAGTATAACGATATAGCACCTAGGGTTTTGTACTTTTTGCAATAATTCGGATATTACCGCCAATATCCTATGACAAGAGGGTTCGTATTTACATGATACAATTTAAGGTTACAAGAAGGTCAATGGAAAGCGTTCTACTTATCTGATCCGAGTTCTACTTGACCAATTACAAACTGTATATGATAATAAAAAATTGTTTCATTAAGTTTTATGTATATTCAATGTACACAAGACATTTGCTCATTTGCTAATGATTAAATATGATAGATATTGGCCTAGTAAGAGTCTTTTCATCTTATCTTTTTTTCTCCATTAAGTTTCGCCTTTTTTATGTTTTTCACGCTCTTTCATATTATACAATATCTACAATCAACATCGTAAACAAAACCATCAATAGAGTTTTTCTTACAATAAGAACAAAGAAAAGTTAACCAGTTTTACAACTTTGAAGGCTCTTCATATATCACATAACCAAGACAGTTTCAATCCATTTAAAATTGTATTATTATTATTATTATTATTATTATTATTATTATTCCCATAGTTGTGACTACATTATTAAATTCAGCGCACACTCATTCAGACTGAAGTGAAGAACGTCGCAAGTTCATTACTGAGCATTTACTTTTGCTTTTTTTGTTTTCGCTATTCCCCGTAATATCATTTGTTTCACTTATCACTAAATTATTGTGTTTTTTCGCTTTTTCGAGCACAAATATTTTCTAATCTGTTTTTAGTTTATGAATAACAGCAGACACAGCCTTTTCATTATCCAAAGATCGTGAGAATGCCAGTGATACATCCCCGCTACCTTCAGTGCTGTCAGCTATACTGGCATGTGCCATGTCATATTTTTTTATACTATCCATACCCTCATTGCCATTATCATTAGCATTGTTATTTTCATTATCATTATCGTCATTATTACCATCTTTTCCTTCACCATGATTCTTATGATTATCACTGTTATTATCTTCTTCATCATTATTAGAATTATTATTATTATTGTTATGATCATCGACACGATCAACAATGTCGTTTTCCCGATGTTTGATGACTGTTCGAAGTTGTTGCTTCGCTAATTCACTACGTAACCTAGCGATTTCACGTGCATCAATACGACGTCGTAGTCGTAAATTCATTATTTCAGTTGCTAATTGTTTTACCAATGTCACAACATCTTGTGGAACGTCTAGTGCGATCAGCCGTTCTTCCAATTCTACCAAAGCTGCGCCATCAGGCTCAGAATCACTTTCAGAAGACGATGTGGCAACTTCAGGCAGTGGCAGGTCCATCGGAATAGTTGATGACGTAACTGCTGCACTACTCTCCTCCTCTTCGCAACCATACACTTTTTTAACTTTGGATTGTTCGTCTTTACAGGGATGGAAATTATGGATGTCAATAGTAGGTGTACACGATAATAATAATAATGATGATGATGATGATGATGATGATGATGATGATGATGATGATGACGATGATGATGATGACGACGACGACGATGATGACGATGATGAGGGCGGCGGTGGGGAAGGTGGCGGTGGAGGTGGCGGCAACGTTGTTTCGTAGTTATCACCAATTGTACCGGATGTAGGGGATGATGGTTTCTCAATTTTTACGACAATTGGATCCATCTTATCACTGGGATTTGACGAATCACTATTAAGTTTACGACGTTCATGGTGATGTCTCCGATGTGCTGGCACAGATGGTAGTGGTGCAGTGGTTACTGGAGGTACTGGTATTGGTGCCAAAGCAACATTTGGTTGGAAATGAGGCTCGAATCGTTCACACTCTGACAGAGGCACAACCTTTTCTGGGTGTTGTAGCACTGGTGGACCACGACTAAGATATGCAGGCACCAGCGGTGAACTATATTGCAGAAACAAGGATAAGTCAACCATCAAACAAATTTAAGAGTTGAATGTCAAATATTCCAATAATTACATAATTTAATCTTTCTTGTTTACCTATCTTTATGTTTACATGAATTTGCCGCATTCCATGGTCTGAATGCAGATGCCCCACGTGTTGCTAACTCAAAGACAGCCCATTGCATTTGTAGATACGGATCTCCTTCACCGCCACTGCCTCCACCGCTGCCTGACGTCGAGATTGGGTATATCCCCAATCCATTACCACCGGCATACACACCAACACATTCTTCACGACTAATTTCTTTCTTTGCACGCTTGGGTAATTTGCTCGATTCATGCTTCAACTGTAAAACATGGCAAAACAATCATTTTACAAACAGCATTTTCACAAATGTCAAATCGCAATAAATCATTTTTCTTAGAAAACATAAAATGACTATACCGTATGAGTACTCTTAATAGAAAAACACATGAACGATTTACCCCCAGAGCCTTTCGCTTGAAGTTTGGAAGAGGATAACGCTCCTTCGAATGCCGGAAAAGTGAAGCAACTTTGTTGTAATGAGGTTGATCACGTGATAACAATAGGTACGATCTCCAATTAGTGGAATCAAAACCCCAATGACAGGTGCGATTTTCCAATGGTCGATGTGCATGGCGTACGAAGCGCTGTGGTGAAAATTGGCATCCGCATTCGAGACATTCAATGCAAGGCGAATCTTCAGAATCGAAAAGATCAGCATCGAATATCCCTTTGCATTTACCAAAACATTCATGATAAACTTTGAATCGTGCTATTGATTCGTGAGTGTCATCAATCACTACTTTTTTAACATGTTCCTTATCGTCCAGACACTCTTGCTGTTGCTGATGATGGTGCTTGTGGTGATGATGATGACGATGATGATGTTCTCTATCCTGTACGGACGGCAGTTCACGAATCTCAGTACGTAGTAGAAGTGCACTCACGAGACGTTCTGCGTCGGTTTGGGTGATAAGACCGCAGGATGGCGCATTTCTTGGCAGTATACCAGACAGCTTCAGCTCTTCCAGTTGGTCATGAGTACATCTGGAGCAGTAAATCTGTAATTCATCGCATACCTGATTTATTTGTTGCAACGAAAATTCTTGTAAGACGGTATTCAATATTTGTGGTAAACATAGTCGCCTTTCTCCACCGACAACGAAACATGATATCCTCTCATTCTCCAACAACGTTTCACATCTCTCTGAGCAACTTTGATCAGAAGTCGTCAAGATGGGTATTTGAAACTCCAATTCCTTTTTATCACTGATCACCCTGAAACGCTTTGGCTGGGGATCATCATCAGAATCATCGTGAACACGATCCAAAACCTCTTCACGATGCGTATTAACGGCCGGAATTAGCGTATCATCATCTTTTTTACATTCTTTATTGGTACATAGTGTTTGTTGCTCTTGCTCTTGTTGTCGACCTGGACATCTCTCCACAATGCAGTTTGTAGGACGAGTTAGGGAAGGGAAATGGAAGGATTGTTGCTCTTGCAATAGCCCTTTACAGTCCATACCCAAGAGGGCTGAACTTGGTCCCTGTAAACTCTTAACTGCTGATAATTGATATGTTTTCAATACTGTCTTCAGTTGTGGACTATAAGATTGATTATTGGTATTAGCCGGCAATAATGTCTCCATTATTTTAACAGTATATTTCAACGAATAAGAAAAACGAAATCAAAGGGATTGAATTGCGACCATTAACATAAATGTAACGAAACATGGAAAATATTTGAAACAAAATGTATTGTGTAGAATATTAAAATGATGGTACATGAAGGGCGATGAGGTGCTCGGTATAGTTCTGAACAGCATGTCATTTTGAAATGATCAACACCAGCTCGAACGAAAATTTGAATGAAAATACAATATCTTGCAACTCATTGCACTGCGCTCATAAGATTGATGGATCACTGACAAAAAACTGACACGGGAAACAGATAGTCACGTTTTTTCTTTCAATAATCACATTCACTTGTCACAAAAGTGGTATTTAATGCACTGGCAGCAGCAATCACAGTAGCAGCGCCAGCATTTACGACACAATAGCAGGAGTAATATCATATGTACAAACAACCGCAAGATAGAGTGTAAACTGAAGATAAACCCGGTCCATTACATCAGATGACCTCCAGGTTTTTCTCTCCGATGGCTTTCTATCGCCAAAATTTTATTGAGTTCACGCAACTTTTCTGTCTCAATATTCGAGTCCAACGTTGGTACTTTATGTTCAACACTTTCTTAATTGTCCACTGACTCCTGATTCTTGTCGGGTTTCAGATGGTATTAATCCACACAATGACGGCAACGACGACACTGACAAGCTTTTTCTGATCCATCATCATCCACCTTCATATTCTCGTCCGTCCGGACTCACGCTTTCTCTCTTCCTTCCTCTCTCTCCCTCTCCATTTGATATCGTATTCTTTTATTCTCTTTTCTCGTGCTTCCCCGCCCAGCTTTTTTGCTATATATATTACACTGTATCACTTCATAATAACTTACTCGAGAATCAAAATGCACTCACCGAATTCCGAACTAAAATGTGACATGTGCTCACTGAATAGAAAATTATAAATGAATGAGATGGAATACAAGTTCGAACGCTTACAGAGTGTGCTCAACACAGGTATATATACCTCACGAATGATCTTGAACGTGTCGAAAGGTAGAAGAAAGGTTGGGCACAAACTACACTAACTCTCTCTCAGAGTCCTGCACACACGCAAGCGACAGAATAAGCAAACAAGATGAACGGGAGTGCGGGAGGGAAGGCGGGAGGGAGAGAGAGAAAGAGAGAAAGTAATGATGTGATAACGAGAAAGAGAGAAAATACGCGCGCGACGGGGCCACCTCTCTTCCAAGTACACGGTTCATTGGGGCGAGGGGGGGCCCCCGTCTTGCCGGGGTTTATGGCTACACTCTTGTATCCACGAGAAGGCTCGGTCATGGGTATGGGTCGGTGGCCTAGGCGCTTGGGGTCTCGAGGGCCTACAGAGTCCAAGTTACGATACAACGGCGAAACGACACATGCCCATCCACGTCTCTACGTCGTTCGCTTTTACACCACGATCGTCCATCCGTCGTCTGTTTCGGTCTTCACCTCCTCACCTCCTCTTCGCACCCTCGCTTCACCTTTTTTACACTATTTTATCCCAAACGGCCATCACCTTCTTTTGCGAATTCAACAATTCTGTACACTTCATTAAAGTGACAAGAGAGGATTTGAGTCAGAAGGAAACGGTAGTAACAGCAGCAGCAACAGCAGCAGCAACAAAAACAATAACAACAGCAGTTGCATTCAGCGTCTGATTAAATTGAACTTGGCGCAACGTCCATACGCGCGCGCGAATGCTGTGAGTATATATATGTTGTGTGTACGTGTGCGTGTGCTGTGCGTGAGTGTGTGATTACATACACGGGCGCGCGCGTGTGGGTGCGTGCGGGTTGTGTGTATGTAGATTTACGCACCTATATTTTGCACACTTTATATTATATATGCATACACAATTAAACTATCTCGAACTACTGGTACACAGTCCATCCACCGCTATATTCATCGAACAAACCCCCGTTCTTCTTCTTTCACGAGAAATTCACCAAAAATATGCACACACTTTGCGATTAATTTACGACGTTAAAGTAAGAAAAATCGTAAAATCTCCGGTTTGACAGATATCTCACGCTCACTCACTGCCGTTAAGACATCATACAGCTTCGTTTAATTTCGTTCATTTGCTATTTTATTCCTATATATCGTTCCGCTTTTCCTTCTCCCTCATTCGCCCACAAACCCACGCAGTGTCGCTGTTTCAGTGACTATCTTGAATTTTATTCTGTTGCTTCCATACCGTCACAATTCTAACTGTTTGATGATGCCATTTACATGGCATACCGTCGCTAAATGGAGTATATTGATCGTACACGCATCAGGATACACTAAACCGCCGATGATGATAATAGCCGTTTCACGATTTCATTTTTCAGGAAATCAAGCAGATAAAATTGACTGAGCTATAGAACAAAAATCTCAAATGCGATTTGTATGTATAGTCGTCTGAGCTGTTCACACCAGTTCTCATTTCGACTCTGAACAACTCTGAGACGCACAAGTACACACACCGTACACACAAGTATACAATGTTATAACGTACTCTCGTGGGGGCCCCTTTCGTCCGACATATATACACTGTGACGTACGCGCGTCAACCAGCGAACCAGCGATTAATTCAGCTCTACTCATTAACTGGCCAACATTACTTTTTTAACTTTTTTTTTTTTTTTCTTCAAAATACACTCATTGCCCATCAAAGTCTATTTTATTCTTTCTCTATTTCACACTATTGCTCTCTCTACTTCATTCTTGTGGCGCTTTTTACTTCTGCGCCATCTATCAGACTCTCTACTCCCTCTATCCTCTGCCCCCACGCCCCTGCCATACTCAGCACTATTACCATACGCTTATCTACATACACATCCAATAGCAAAATACTCTCTCGTTCTCACTGTTACAGACCATACTGTATAAACTTGAGAGTAATGTAAATCTGTAGAAACATGTGAGCATGGCATGGCGTCACGGCTTTCTTTGCTGATACGATTGTGAGACAACGCGCGTGCGTTCGCGGCCTCACAACTTACGTTTGCACATGTGTGTGAGGAACGGCGCAAGATGGCGTGCCACAACAGTGGTGTACTTCTTAATGAGGTATAACGGGAAATTGTGAGTGAAAAGAACGAGATAATATGATGCTCAATTCGCCACATCTATACATCTAGCGAATAATGGCTCCATGCACAGCTGGCTAGCATGGACGCATGTGTGTCTGTTATCTTTCTCTTTCCATCGCATTGCATTGTTTGGTGGCATCACGGTGTTTTCTCCATTGCCGCACCCGTCCGCACCAATATTTACAGTGCACATTTTCCACCAATTTGTCAATAACGATGTCCCTTCGACATTGATATGTCGACCGGCGTTGCTAGAGGTCCCGATTTTATATATCCACATGAATATTCACATACATGCGTGTGCGTGTACGAATTGACAAGGCACACATATTAACAGATTTGATGCTCGGTGAGATGTAGCGGAAGGGGTTGCCACAGTTTGATGGTGTGATGGTAAATGGTGGTGGTTGCCGCCGTGTACGTCGTGTCGGTCGGCCGATCGTCTAGTCATGTGACCTTCCCGTCAAAATAGCCTGAGTGCCAATTGCTGCCCCCACACCACCCCCGCGGAGACGAACACAGACGTTATCATCTACACGACACTTCTACTGTATGTGAATAAAATAACAGCCTTCATTGGACAGAGTAAGGGTCGAGTGCGGCAAAGGAGGGAAAATGAGTGCGTGCGCTGTTGTATCTTCGTTATTACAATATTGTAATGCATGGATGAATTCATCAAATCTAGTCAATCCATTATGAATGCATATGTATGTTTTGTAATACCATAAAGGGTTGGAATCTTGTTCAACAAAACCCCATTACAGATATAGAAATTCTGTCTCTTCCAATCATGCGACACTTCGGGATTTGTTTTGCATACCTCGGTAACTTGTTCCATTGTATACTGTGACAGTACAAGTACAAAATATTCTCGGGGCTCCTATGTTTATCTCATATTTTGTATGCAATAGTATATCTTGCGTGCGCTTGCGACGTGGCGTTCACTGAAAATCTACCTTGCGATTTTTCTCGTAAGTACTCAATATTTTGCCGGGAGCGAGGAGCTGACTTCTTTGTGTGGCAGACAATGTGAATATTACATTGGGAAATAGGTGTCGAAGCAACGTGTGAATGTCATATCCTGGACAATAATCATGAATGCAACGTATACATAACTTTACCTTACTGAGGATACATATGTTAAATAGCTCATTTCTTCGACATAATTGTGCCGAACTCATTCATTGCTCGGTTGAGCTTATCAATTTGATTGTCCATTTTTTCTTCATCATGGTGATGAGTCGAATGGTGTACGAGAAGACTCAATAAATTTAGAATAATTTGAGAACTTAACATTTCAGTCTTATTCTCAACAATGCATTTTGCAAAACGGAAAATTATCAGCATGTTATGCATGCATACAAATGGGTAACTTCAAGTACATGAAATGTAATAACTTGCCTATAACTTCGACTTCTTTTCTTACCTATTGATATTGAGAAGCATGCAAGGATGAAATAAGATTTTAAGCAGAAAAAGGCTTTTAATGATTGTGAATTCTGTTGATATATTGCAATAAATAATGATCAATATTTTCCAATAATAGTTCCGCATTTCTATCAGCTTTGTATATAATCAGAACTTCGGGAAGCACGTTCCACGCACTCAATATTGTCATTCAATGTCTAAAGTCAAGCAATATTTTCATAACAACTCACATTTGGCTGAGGGATCTGAACATACACATAATCTATATATTACTCATGATATTTGATCTCATTCGACGAGTACTTAAAACGTTTTGACGGCTTTTCATCGATTTTTATCGATATATTTATTTTGATTCATTTTAAAACGTGACCTCGTAATATTTAATTATCACAATTTTATTTTTTTTCTCCATTATTTAATATTAATATGCTTCGAATTGGATGACTAGATAAAATAATAATACAGGATGTCGTACTTTACTGCATCCTAATTGTCATGGATCGTATGAAAATAACATATGTGGTTAAAGTATATGGGAAAATATATTGTGAATACCTGGTAATATATGTTGCGAAAATGACTGTATTATTTATTATATTTTTCATATAATAGAAAATTATATTTTATAATATATAAATTGTTCATAGATAAATATATATGTCATTTTATAATGAAGTTGTATATGGCACTAATATATTTTATTATGTATGTACATTATATATGATCAGAATATATTTTGAATGATATATAAAATTCATTGTATTTTCGTATGTATTATATCTCATATATAATAAACTATATAGCCATTATTTATTATAACATATATAATTTTTATATATTTTGAAATATATTCCCATTTTATATTAAATTTTATATGACTATCATACATACATATATTTTATTTTCAATGCATGCTCTTAGAGTATTTGCATTTTGCATACAACATTTTACATAATACATAGATTGACTCTCCTCGCGATATTAGACTTGTCTCACTGACTACTATACTCTATAATCTCTAATCTTTAATCATAATGACCAGGTTTACCCCTACACTTCTCCCCTCAACTTAATATTTACCATTTCTCCATTTACTCTCTACTTTCCTAATATACTCACAAATCTCTTTCACTACTGCTCCTCTCAACATTTTTATAATTGGCCAATGCAACTCATTTTCCCGTTTTTCCCCTTTCCAGCTAGCTATGTATTCAACAACCCGCTCATTCTGTAGCTTCATTATTTCACTGCAGCTGAGGATATGCTCCAAGTTCTCTGGAGCTCCTCCACATAAGCTGCAACTCCAGTCGCTGAAGCCTTTCCTCGCTCTACCTGCATTACCACACCTCAGTCTGGCCCAAGTCTCTTTGTCTTCTTTATTCTCCGCTTCATCATTTAAGTATCTCGCGTCTCCTGGGCCTGGCAGTATCTCCCTGTATAGCGGGTTGAATTCCGAGTCCACGATCTTCCACCATTCATTTTCTAACTCCCGTTTCCACCATTTGTTGAGACCTTCTTTCAGCATTGCTACGACTGCTTCCTCTTTACCTCCCTCCGAAATCCAGCGACAAACTTCCACTGTCTCCATCTCCTCTAGCCTCTCCATCACTTTACATCCCCATTTCGTGGGTCTGTTATTGATAATGCACCTCATCCCCTCCATCAGACATACTTTCGGCCATCTACCTCCTTTCATCGCTAGTATGTCTTCCCAGTACTTGATGGCTCTCTTCCTGCAGGTGTATTCTATGCTCTCCATGTGTAGCTCCGCCCTCCAGATGTATATCGGCGTGTTTCTTGCTGCTCCTAACGCCATTTTGGCATATATTCCTTGAATTTTCTTCATCGCACTTATGTCTAGCCATCCGCAAGTTTCTACTCCATATAAGGCCACCGATCTGACTAGTGAGTTCATTAAGTATATTCTGTCATCCCTCCTATCTCTACCAGCCCTCTTCATGATCCCTCAGGCCGAATTTGCAGCTTTATGCGACTTTCCCACCATTTTCTCTACATGCTATCTTGTGCTGTTTTTCGACGTGAATGTGTAGCCTAAATACGTGAACTGGTTGACCACCTCGATATTTTCTCCTTTAGATGTCCACTTCTCACCTTTGCTGCCTTTGCCACCATTCCTGAACACCATCACCTTAGTCTCCTTCGTATTTACTCTTAACTTATTTCTCTCCGTGAAAATCTGCAGACTTCTTAGCATCTTTTGCAATTCTGGGCCACTTTCCGCAACAATCGCTATGTCGTCAGCATATTTTAGAGCACTCACTTTTATTTTCCCGAACACAGTTCCTTCTTCTTCCTTCTTAGACCATTCTTCATCAATATCATCCAAAAAAATATCAAACAGGATAGCACTGAGAGCACATCCTTGCCTCACACCTCCATTGGTACCAAATTTCCTTGAGACCTTCCCATTCACTGTCACTTCTGCACTCGTGAGCCTGTAGATTTCTTTAATTATTGCATACATTCTTCCTCTAACACCAACGTTCCACAGCTTCTCTAGCAGCAACTTTCTATCAACCGTGTCAAATGCAGTGTTCCGTCGACGACGGAAGTGTTGGACGATTTTCTATACATTTAGTATAGAAAATCGTTCTTCCAAGGTTTTGTCGCCATCTGTGATTAATTTAATAA
>JAPYZF010000691.1:0-20597 GCA_030523045.1 Meteorus cinctellus
GACCAGGGCGATGACAGCCCTCGCTTCGCTCGGGCAGTCAACTCTCGCCCTCGTCAGAAATCGTCTTGTTTCACCCCTTGCCACACAATATACTATTTTCTAACTTATAAAATGGTTTGTGATTATCATATAAAAACATATTGTGTATAGATGAAGTGATTTTGTTATTCTTTTGTTTAGTATTCAAACAATAGTTTGTGAATACTTTTGTTGGAAATACTGGATGAACCGTGGAAAGAAATTGGAGTAAAGTGAGCGCAGTTTTTAAATTTCATATAAACTACCCTTCTTTCGAGATAAAAAGTGTTCGATCGTATCTTCTACGCCACCGTCGGGATTTTTAGGCGAATTTATATGTGGTCGTACAAATTTCATCTCTCTAAGTAGATTACTTTTAACAAGAGTAGTAACATTTACAGCCAGTTATATTATCAGGTTAATATCATTTGTTGACTTTAACATACGACTCGAAATACCATTTACAATTGCTTCAGTCTTGTCGTTAATGACGATATTATTTTCACTTTTACAAGATTAATATTCGATGTATCATAAAAGCATCAGATTAGAATGCATTTTTTGTCAAACCATTCAACGATTTTCTATTTGGCTTCATCCACTTTATCTTTTTTTCATTCGGGTATGGAATTTTAGTTTTTTTCGGATGAAATTTTATATTCAACAAAAAAGGAATTCTCGATTATATCTAATGAAAAATGTACACATCACAAAAAAAATTCTCTAAATCCAAATCCGCATGAAAATTGATAATAATCTCGCTGAGAAATTTCCCATATTCTATTCAATAACGTTATTTGTTCAATGTATTCTTCAATGTTTGAAAAAAAATATATCCAAAATGAATAACAATTTTAGAAGTGTCCTCATAAATAACGGCATCATATTCGCAAAGTTTTTATGAAAGAAAAAAAGGCAAAAATTTCATCACACGCACTACTAGGCCTTTTGCATTTATGTGTGTTATGCTGCTCTTCCTGGCATTTTATATTTCCCACCCAAATATCATTTTTTATTAAAAGGATGTAATGCGGCTTCGTATATTCGCGATTTCCATTTTTCTTGCGTATATGTGTTTTTAGCAACACCAAAGTTAATGTAATAGCATTGTAAATAATTCATCGTTATCTTCCAGCAACCAGTGATTGTCAAGAAAGGTCCGCGTTTACTCGAAGACCTAAATAAACGTTGGTATGAAGCTTAGGACACTGAATATATATCGGTTTAAAACTAGGCGAAAATACGTATATGAACCGAGAGGTAAAGCACACTTTCACCATTTGAGTAACCCATGGCAATATGGTTAATACACAGTCAACGTTCAAATTTCTCATCTTCCACGCAAAGTTTGCCTGCAAATTCGGAACAAAACTTTAGCCTCTGACGAGTAGCCCTGATACTATTACAAATGGCTGCTATTAAGGGTGAACAGAATTGCTATTCGGATGTTGACAAAGCGAGGAGTAATTTCTTCATGCAATCCAAACAATCTACCGCGTAGCCAACTTTATTATTCTCGATTCTACATCAGATTTAATAACATGATAATCTCGGTATTTATGATAATATTCTCTCTTCCAATCTCTCCATTCATAATTCATTCGTTTTTTTCTCTATCGATTTCAGAGGATTATTAATATACCGATAAAAACCAATGTGGAGATACACGACAGTGTCTGTGTATTGGCGTTTGTTGTTAATCATTTCC
This sequence comes from Meteorus cinctellus, assembly GCA_030523045.1. Lineage (NCBI taxonomy): Eukaryota > Metazoa > Arthropoda > Insecta > Hymenoptera > Braconidae > Meteorus > Meteorus cinctellus. Next base: position 1,727 of record JAPYZF010000691.1, read on the forward strand.
AGTGTGATGATTTGGCCGTGCAACTTAACACTGTTGGTCTCCTACAACTATCTAACTTTACAGTGATGAATGTACGTGAGGTGAAATACTATCTGTCTCTACCAATTATCGTCGTGCTTCTTTTTCTTTTTCTGGGAAGAAAAACTGGAGAAAGCTATTTTTTTTCTCATTTGAAACAAAAGGCTGGGGTAGATATACATTTGAAACCGGTTGCGTTGATTCAGAACAATTACGGTCGGAAGACAATGGAAATGTCCAAACAAAAGGTGTGAATGTGGGTGGAATAATAATGATGAATGAATAGAGAGATAAAAAGAGATAAATATCGTAATAGGAATCAGAACCAGGCTCTGGACGAGATTCGTCAGACTTCTCAAATTGAATCGTGTGCTTATCTTGGAGAACTGGTTAGTTGCTAATCTACGTGACAAAGATATTTTTATACAGTGGTGAATCCAAACGAATCCATTGATCCATAAAAGAACTATAATTTCTGGTGATTTTATATTAAGGGGACCCGGTGGTCTAGAAGCTCAGAATTACATGAGTTTTTACAATTTTTTTTCTATATCAAAATAACAACCAAAACTTTTGAAACTTCAAAGGACTATTTCATTACTACTCGAGTATACAAAAATCGTTAAAACAACAAAAAAAATTATTTGATAAATGATCCATAAATTGATGCAGTTATGTGACGTTATTCATAGTCAATTCATTCCGGAATCAGAACAAATTTGAACATATAATTCAACTACTTGTAAGATTCACCCATTTCAAACATATATCACCAACAAGCAACCTTTGGGTAAATCTTGGTATAAATAAGTTTCGAGCGAGTAATTAGTTGATCCTTCTTCTCTTATATTTCATCAATTTTTATAAGAGAATTTTCGTAACAGGATATTCAAGGAAAATCCATGAGATGTAGAAGTGGCGGCACTTTCATGGCGGAAAAGATCAATCGTAATTGCATACGTAGCGGAACGTCAAGAGCGCGATTCGGAATTTTTTCTTTCGTAGAAGTTGTACCATCCATTGAATGGTCAATGACAATCGATTTTGTCATCAACACTTTATGGAAGATGAATTTATCTACAACTTTATCGCATTCCCGCCACATATACTTTCAGTAATTTGCAATGTTTGAATGGTTTCATAACTAAAAAAGGTATCCAAGACTTGAAACACAATCACTTCAAATCGCACAAGCTTAATTCTGATATAATAAAAGTAGGATAAAATTGATTGATAAAATTAGAAATATGGAAATTAATCAATTGCATGTATCAACAGATGTGATAGATTATTCCTCCAGCTGTTGCTATTAATTAATATTTTTGGACGTGTGCGACAGAGATTAACACTTTTATATGAAACTTTTCTGACTATTCTCTTCACTTTCAGAGTTCTATGTGCCCTCCTACTGGACTGGTTAGAACAACTTTGAAAAAGACAGTAACTAAGTTTCTGGAGTAGCTGTCTGCAGATGAGACGTCTATATAAACACTAAAAGAAATTTTGAAGCTATCAGCTGTTGGGTCTATATTCTGAGGAAAACAGAATTTCGTTCATTTTTTCCTTCTTTTCCAGATTGTTAGTTTGAATGCAAAAGGAAATGACGATAACGCTTTTCCTATCATCTGAAATATCGTTGCTGATTATGTTTCACACCTTATTCATCATATGCCAATTACATTTAACAGTGGAATTATTTACTGAGACTAGGAATTATTTCAGCGCGGGCATCACTATTATTTCACAGTTAGTTAGCAGGAAGTAGTAGAATTCATATTGAGTATATTCGAGTTTGATATAAGGACATTTGTCATTCCCAAATTCCAATTGATATCATTGTCAAGCGAGGATGTAGCATAACTATTAGAACTGTTGATTTTTCTTACTCATGAGTAGTATAAGTCCCATTCGGCGAGACATCGCCATCTCTCTGTAATGGCGTCAACGCTGAATTGGCTGGTGCCATTAGAGAGAGATAACGATGTCTCGCAGAATGGGACTTATACCTCTCCCATCTTTCATTCTTTTGTTTCATTCAATTATTCTCCACCTTTGTAACCTCCATCGAGTGTTCAAGAATTTCTGTTCCAATGTAAGCAACACTCATTTACCCACTGAATCACTTGTTGAATAACTTTACACATTGCCTTCTTCTCTTTCGCTTTGGTTTATTGTCATGATGATATACTGATTAGAAATTTTAATTGAATATATACACTCCTATCGTTCTCTAGAGCATTAAAATATGAGTAGTTGCAAAGTGTAATGCTCATGAGATATACACGAGATAGAGGAAAAAGAATAGTTCAATTTCCACTGGGTACAAAGGACAGCAGTAAAGAATCACGATAAGCTCGTGGTTGCACTAGATAAATTCTGTATTAGTAGTTAATTCACATTTATATATAACATGGTGTGCATCCATTTCCAATGTGTAACAGTATATGAAATAGTGTGGTTCTATTCAGGTGTTTCTACCTCCAATACGTGTGGTGATCCAATTACCGTATGTTATTAAATTTGTCGGAAAGCGCCAACCAGTTCCCTGGAGGTCCACGACTATGGATTTGGCTTTCTATATGTCTCCACGCTGTTTCGCTTTCTTCTCGTCGTTCGCATTTTTATCTCACTCATATGCTTCTCTTCTCGGTGAAATTACATCTACTTCAACAACCAATATAATATGATGTCTATCTAAATTCGTATTGAATGTAACCATGCACGTTTTTGTTTCAACTTAAAGTCCTTCGTTAACTACGCTTTCAAAGTTCATTCACCAACAAATTTAATCAGTACATACTTTCTCCTTGATGAAATACTGAATTATCTGGAATAAAAGTTTGTATTTCAATTGAGAAGTTTTTCAATAAACAGTCGTTTACGTTTATTCATTAAATCAAGTTATATTAAACTGATGTGATTATAGAGAATTCCGAAAATTTCATTCTGTCTGAATTCTTCTTCATGACTATGGAGAATACAAGTGTAGTAGACATTTTTCATGTAAACAAGTAGATATGAGTAAACTAAAGCATACTTGGGAATTGAGTGGAACTTGTTTAATGAATTTTTTGAGAGTTTGCAACTCTCAAAATTGAGTGTGAACTCTTTGAATTTTCGAATAACAAGCTGATTTAATCATGGCAGATTGGAACCATTGATAATGGTCAAATCAAAATAAGAATGACTGTAAGAATTCGAGATAATCTATCGAATTTAGCGACTTTGAAACCACAAAAACTTCCGGTCGAAAACAGAAAATTAAACTCCTTTTGTTTACATCTTGATTAGTTTTGCATCGCGTTATATCATAGTTAAAAATTCATAATAAAGGAATAAGAGCATAAAAAAATGATTCTTCCACAATTAATAAAACGAATAAAGTGGGGATGACTTCAGCTTCGTATGTGAAATTCTCCGTTCAAAAGTTCTATTTGAACAGTGCAATAAAAATTAACGACCAACATCATAGAAACCAACGTCAATGCATGCGCATATCAATAATAAATATTCCAAATTTCTTATTTTCTATCAACGAATCATTTGCTCTATCACTCCAACAAAACAATTAATACATTATCCAATTTTGATTTCCCAAAAAAAAATGAAAATTCCTACAATAGCATTTTGCTAGATTTCATTGCTACCTATAACATCTAAGAAAAATTGTGATATATTTCCACGCAGCTGTGAACTACCTATGCAAATATAATATAAATGATGGCGCTGAATCATTGTTCATGAGTAAATACTATTTATTGGTACGGAGTGGTTACCCGCATTGTGACGCATATAGAGTTAGTGTCGGCTGAGATATAGATTGAGTGAGCAAGGTTGCATGGAAGGATGTATGTATTGCTAGAAGGAGAATGAGTTTATCTGTGAGTATACACATATATATACGGGTAGCAACAGCAGCAGTAGTACATACGCAATTGGCCACATGTCACTCTAATGAGGATTTGTGCCGGCGTTGTACCATCGTACCAACGCGAACCCTCTTGGTAAACAAGTAGGTAATGGTCGAAGTAGAAATACAGCAGCTCAGTCAACGGTATATGGACTGCTTTTACCTGAATCTATATATATATATATATATATATATATATACATACGTGCAGATGTAGTATTGTAGGTGTGCATTGTTTGGAAGCTTTCATTCCTCCGAATAGTCTTGAACTAACCCGTTGAATGAACCAGCAAATTCGTTCAATGGACTGACTTTTATTTAGCCTCATAAAATATATAATTAAACGAAATTCATCCATTTGATTCTTCACATTTTATGATTATATTAAGAAATAGAAAAGTATTTTCAAGAGATAGAGCTGTGTTGTTCAGTTTCTGTCTTCATAATTTTATTGAAAGATGGTTCTGTTGAAGGTGGTGGTATAATAATTTACATTGTCACATTATTTTCTTTCGAGTAATTGTTAGAGAAAACTTCTTCCGTATTTTTTTTCTTCAATTTTGGAAGCACCGCAAGCCATTGTTGAATGAATAATGCAATTGAAAGAATTCACTCATTCTTTCATTGAATATCAAAATATTTCAAAGTGACTTTCAAAACACTTAGAACGTTTTGTATATTGATGGTCTGTAAAATACTGAAATGATTCTGAGTGTTTAAACAGTGACTGCAATAATTGATATAGTAAAGATCAAGAGAACAGGACGTTGCAATAATATTTGAATTGGTTATATCGAATCAATATGGTGATTGTTGAAAAAAAATGACTGTCTTTTATAAAAATGTTGAGTTGTAACGAGAAAATAGAAATGATAGAAAAATGAATGAATGCGTTGCAGGTCTGAGGTCGATAATTTAAAAGAAAATTTCAGTAATTCTGATACTATATAGGTGATGTCGTAGGATTTTTCCTGGTAATTACAATAGCTGTGGTTATGCGGATGAACATCAGAATTATTGGACGTGATGACACACTAGCAATTGATTGATTAATCACCAGTTGATTCGTACACTCGAAATAATAGACTGAGAACGGACATGAATTATGGAGCTGTCAATTACACGTCACTTTGATCGATATTGTAACTGCTCTTAGACCAAGTTTCTGATGCTTGATGAAGATTCGAAAAATCGTTATAATCAATGATTTTATAGCTTCACGACATCAATTAATATACGAATGGTTTACTCAAACATTCGTACAGAATGTAAATTCTTTGATTGAAATGATAAATATAAATTAAATGAGATAATGTGAACGAAATCGAGGACGAATTCTTGTCTACTTCAAACGCACTTCTCGCACTGTTTCTATTCTGAATGATTTTTACATAAAATAGTCATCGACCTTATATTTGAACAAATTGTCTAATTTTTTTCATGATGATTAATCTCTTCTACCTGAGTTTATCCTAATTTTTTGTTAGTAAATCTAGTTGTTATTGTGTGTATTTCAATACAGATTGATTAACGGCTGCTTGACGTAACTTTTTCGGTCAGTTTTTTCAGTAATTCATTACGGTTTTATGTCATTAACAGTAACAATGTGGGCGATTAAATATTCATGTGCAAGATTCGATAAAAATATATACTAGAGAATTTCGTGGATATTATAAAAGGGTAGTAAAATGATCAATTATCCCTTAATTTCTTATCAACTTGACGCCCTTCTCTCATCTCACTCTTTTTTTTCACGTCATTTCTCACGTCTTTTGGAAGTTATTAGAATTTTTATCTAGAACGTTACATTTTATCCTTCACTATGATACAATTGATTGTCTAATATTTTTATATCCTTCATATGTTTGCCACATTCTAAAAGCTCGACGATCATATAAGATATCTCAAGTGGGGTCTTGAAGTCCGGATTTTAAATTGCATGTTCAGCATTCTCATTTTAACTTTTCAATTAATTAATTCGAAAATTTCAGTGATACCCACATTATATCTTCCTGTCATGAGAAAATAGTGATTATATCCGAGATAGAAATTCCTGCTAAATTGTCGTTCAATGATAACTACAATATTTCAAATATGGTAAATGAATATGAAAAGCTTTGGGAACACTTGATTAAATTTTAAATTATTATTACATTAAGGACCCGTATTCGCTGTTTACAAATGTGCGAGTGATTTTTAATGCAATCGCTGCATTATCCCGACTTCTTTCATGCATTGCAGACATTCAGTCTAACCTCGTCGGATGATTAAAGGGAAAATGAAATCTTTTATTCAACATAAGAGAAGAAAATGAAAACTCAATTATAAGATCTGGTACTTGATAAAATCCATGAAAAAAAAAACATGAAAATAAAACCTCTCAGGCAATATCTATAAGAAAACACATGAACAGAAAAAGCCAACAGCAGTTTCATTGACAAGCGGAAATAGAAAAATAAATTACTATCAACAGTTTAATAATCACTGTCACCATCGATGTTGATGAATGAAGAGACGCGCTTTCAATAATGAACATCAATAACAATCAGTACTGGAAATGAGTTTCACATCCAGACATGTCGACCTATGGAAACACTGGCACATGGTTCCCTTCTTCATGAAATTACGAAAAAAATTTTCAGTGAAGTTTGAAACCATGTAATCAGCATGAATGTCGCAATATTGGGCATGACACGATAGTATGAGAGATAAAACAACAGAATAACCACAAAATATCTCATATATATTTTTTCAATTCGAACACTTAAATATTTGATCGACTTCACAACCAACGTGGACGATTGAAAGGGTGTTTTGTCTCTCCAAGATAATACTGCCATGTCTCTTAATAAGATAGAAGAATGTGTGAATGGAATAAAGAAGTAATTTGATTGAACTGAAGTTTAACATTCCAACTCTCTATGAAATATATAGTTGAACTTTCACCAATTTTGATTGGACATATCTGCTGTTCATAGACATTTCTATTGTGGTAATTTCATCATGAAATTGTGGGATTGGTCGTAGAGATTACCTATGACAGTTAAAATTTTCAGTTCAGTCAATGACAGAAACCTCAGAAGAACTGTGAAATTATTGAATGTGATGGGTCACATATTGCGGACTAGGGCGCAAAGATAATTTTCACCGTTCCACTCTGTTTTCTCTCTCATAATCCACAAATAATTGCATTGAAATTGATTCAAATTTGCGGATTGAGAGCACAAATTGGATCCATTTAATGTAGTAAAATGCTCAGAATATTCGGTAGAAGAAAGTCAATCTGTCATTGACTGAGAGGTTGAGGAAATGGTGAACAGACATTTAAGATCTTCACCCACTCTCGTTTTCCCCTATCTCTAGGGAAAAACACGTTTCATCCATCTTATGGCCGTCAGTTCAACAACCAGACAAACGGACAAAAAAAATTAATTAAATATTTAATCATCTACGACGTGAGGGCTTGAGAATAATGATATTAAAAAAAGATTCGTTGAAATGACAATTTTTGAATTGCACATTTTTGACAAAGTAATGAGGTAAATTTCAATGACAACATGGCAAACAAGAAAGTAAGAACTACAGGAAACGACAGGATAGGAAACTAAAGGATCCATTGCCCATTTTCAACAAAGACTGACATAATTACATTTAAGTTCACTTCAATATCAGGTTTAGATAGAGATGAAACAAGAACTGGGAGAAATGAAGGAAGGAAATGTCAAAGGTTTGATTGAATTTCAAGAATCTGAGAGGAGACGTGAAGGTGACCTCTACCTCTTCCCCATTTTCCCTGTACTTGCTGTTACCTCTCAATTAACATTCATGCTTTCATGCTTCTTGCGTGACAGCAAATGATCAAACGGATGCTTAAATATTTATTTTGCGAGAAATATTCGTAGAAGATATTTAGTTGTATATTCCCACTATGATTTCAAATAATAAACTGAATGAAATTGTTCGCCCATTGTAATCAAAATAGAATATCGAATAGCACTGAAATGCACAAGAATTACATACTGCAACACAGTTGAAAATATTCATTGGGAGAACAACCGTCTGTTTTACTGTGAGATGACAGTGCTTAGTCCTCTTAGAAAGTGTTATCCTGATGAACAATATGGCGGGGTTTATCTGCAAACGTGTAATGAAACGCATCTGATGGATAGCGAAACTGGGATAATTTGTGGTTCAATATTTCGATAGTTTTTTCTTTATTATTCTTTGTAATTTAAATTTATTCAGAAGCGATTTTTTTTCTTCTTCTCCAACATTTCCGACATTTCAATATCAGCCTTTTTGTAGTTGCATTTGTTTCAATCTTCGTGGCGAAAATAATCAGCTGGATGCATCAATTCCTCTTACATTTTATACTCTTGAATTTCTAATATTCACCGTATCATGGATTAAATAATTGAGGTAAGTTTTTCTCAGAACTACATGAAATAGTTAGTGTACATTTATTGGTCGCTTTTGTTAAAATGATTTGATAGTAAAAGTGAAAAATCTCTCTGCCATACTTTCAAGTAAACTTTCCATCAACATTTATTAATGATTGTTCAAATCGGCATCCAAATATGATATTCTATTTGTAATTAGTACTAAATTTAAATGAATTCAATGTTTGACAGAACATGGCTTCAAATTGTTACTTTGTTCATTTGTTCTCTCCACAAGCTCCTACTGTGCGTGTTTATTCTCAAATATTTCATGAGGAGAATATTAATTTATATCATATAAGAATGGTTTTGAGATTAATTAACTTAAATTATTCAGCTCTCTGATTTGAAAGCGTAAACAATAAGAGTTGTAAATTTTGAAGAGAGACTATATCAACAATGTTTCAATCTTCCAGGACGATATTGACATAAATTCATGTGTAACACAATGATGAAAATTTTTCACATGTTGTGCAAACATTATTCATATGAAATGAAAATGATATTTACTCAATCTCAACTCATCATCAAAAACGTTACAAGAATATTTTCCGCAAGCTAACATTGTGATAACAATAATATGAGTACATCAGTCTCAGCAGAAAGCCGCATTTATTTGTTCCACCATTGAAACTAAAGCCAGAAATTAAATGGGCAATTGTGGAGTTATATGAGAAAGTTTATACTCAAGATGGTATTGAATTGGGAGATGCTCTAAGAAATGCCCTTAATTTCTTGTACGTTCTGTTAATAATGATCGTTAGCATTTCATCTTTTGCATCCTTTTGCAGTCGTCTATCTGTATTACAGCGTTTCTGTAATGCCACATAAATGGACGGAGTGCAAAGGAAATTCATGTTCGTGTACATGAGGTAACAGTGATGAGCATTTGAACTAGTTAATCTGCTTTTACACTCCAACACAACTCCGCTGTGGTGGTGCTCACAATGTTGACAGAAAAAACATGTCAAATAGCATTCACAGTGTTCATAAAGTTGAAGACTCACAATTATATCCAGCTGTGACCATTTCACAATAACATTTTTTTTACAAAAAACTAAAGAGTCTTCACAAAAAAAGTTATTTCCATTTGTTTTCTTCACTTCTATCTATATATCCTTTATTTTTTCTTCTTATTTGTACTCTCGTATTGGTATTATCGCTCCGAGTCGTTGCGAGTTCACGATTCTATCCGTCGTAGACGATTGAAATTACGTTTGTGACATTGGAAATGGCTGGGCTGAGGGAAACAAAAAAAAAAAAAAATCGAAGAAATCGAATTACAACACATGAAAAAAGAAAAATACGAGGGAGAAAGAGCCGAGGTACCAGAGGGGACACAGTGGAAGAGATAAGAACCATCACTCTAATTCTGGCAATGTCCCAATGGCTTTTGCGTATACAGTTTGTGTGTATACTGACCTGCAGCATTCCGACACAATTGAATGAAACCCTCTTTCATTCCCATTTTTTTAACGACATTGTGGAATACTTTTTTCTCCAATTGTTGAAAAATTGATTCTTCTCAATAATTCATCTACATTATTTAATGACGATGGAGAAATAAGAAACGGTGAAGATGAATTCAATGAAGAAATGGAGGATATTAATTCTTTTTAAACGAGACAAGTACATCTTGCTGCTATGATTTACGTAGAAAGTCTTACAAGACGACATACAAATTTTCATACTTAATGACCTAGCATAGTTAGCTTGGATTACATGACTTTCTCGCTGCAGTACCAAGCACATAATTTATAAACATACATATATTCTGATTAAAGTATATTACCCTGTTTGTATTTCTCTCAAGACTTCTCTATTTTGTTTTTTCACTTTTTTTTTTCGTCTGAAGTCTTTCCATTCTCACAAAATAACAAATGAAAATGTTGGGCAACTTGATATAATTATATGTGAACAGTTATTTATGCCCTAATTGCGAACTGCTAACTCCTCATGCTCATGCAATAATATCTCCCTCAGTAGATGTCAGGCGACGAAAAAAAGATGAAAGTAAATAAAAGGAAAACGAGTAAATAAATGAATAAACAAATAAAGAATGAATAAACGTGGGGAACAAGGGAAGGATAAAGGCGCAGTGCAAGATCCTGGATAAAAAGTTCAGGGAGAAAGGCTCACAATTAACTTAATTGCCTTCCAACCCTCGTTTTATTATTCTTTTTTTCAACTACATTCAACCCTCTCTTGGTCCCTCGTCCACTCTCATTGGGGAAAATGGAGAAGATTGTTCAGATAAACTGAGAAAAGAATTATCGCTTGAGATAATTTTCCTTTTGAATTATTTTGTTTTTTATCAATTTTCAAAAGAAAAGAAAAAGTGGATATAGCGTATTTCATTTAATTCCAATCCCTCTAAATCAAGAAATCAAGATTTGGACGATACAGTGGAAGAAGAATGAAATACATAGGAATTCAAGCTGAATAAAAATTAGAGCAATGAATATGAAATTCAGCATTGCTTAATCGCGTACTGAATTGTCAATCGAACATTGTTGAGTTTCCATTCGATATAAAACAATCTCGGCAAATATAATTCAGAAGATCTGCATTTGCACTAATCTGTAAAACTGCAGGTAACTCATCAAATACAACTACTTCATTATATTACAGAATTCCACTTTAATAAACTAACAATTAATCAGCCGTCATTCCCATTATTTTTTTTCGTTCAACTTCAGCCATGAGAAAAGTTAACTCTTTAAAAAAATAAAGCCACTAGGAATCGCGTTCGAGCTACATGACATGGTTATGTAAGCGCCTTAACCATACGATCGACCGGGCAGCTCGTAGGCTTTTGGTTCGTTATCATTCTATTTAATACTGTTTTGAGGTCGAATAGATCTTACTTCTTCCGTTTCACGACCCTTTACATCATCTTGAATCTTCTGAGCTCCGGAAGCATCGTTTGCACCCTTTTTCCGTCTACAGTCAACTTACTCTATTAGATGCATAACATTGCATTACAAATAATGTCAAATAACTTCGGTCAACTGAATCGGCGATGACTCATCGCGAATTTGTCATAAAATCATATATCGTGTCGGACAATTTTAGTCATTCTAGTTCAACATTATCTTTCCATCGTTCGATGTTCTCTTCATCGCTAGTTGATGAGTTGGATATAATAATCATTGGAATTCTATATAGGATTCGAAAATGGGAGATTCAATAGTCAGTGGAAACATCTTACTCTAATTCTTGAATGTCAATCCAGTCTTTGTGGTTCCAATTCGAATCCAGCCGATCGTGTCAGACGTGACAATCAAGAGGCACTGTCGTGCTTGTTGAAGAACAATGAGACAACAATGGGATTCTCAGTTACTTGAACATTCGAAAATCTCAAAATTAACGGACGTGGATGACTTATCCTTTCTGTATGTCGAGATTACGTTATTCGTGAGTACTCAGTCTTTCGAGAAGAATAAATACTAAAACTTCTTTCGAGGACTTTGTATTTTATCTTCGAACGCACACTGAACTTCAGAAAGCTTTCCGAACGTAATACTTCACGTCCAATCTGAGCATCTAACGGGTGTACACTCAACAACTTTATAAGGTTCTCTTCAATGCTAAGATTCAGCTATTTCTGGTATTTTTGCAATTGCTATGTGAAGTGAAAGTTCTATTTTTAATCGTAAGTTAGTGGGAATTTCCAGGTTGTTGAGCTTTTAATTCAGTATTTTATCAATCCAATTTTGTAACCACTTGGGTAAGAAATGATCACTACATGGGGATATCAAGCATTAATACACATTTGAAAGAAATTTTCTAGTCATATCCATGACTAACATTTCACATGATTGGTTTTGTTTTCTGATGGACCGAGGTTTTTTATTCAGAATTCCGAAGACACGTCTTCTGTGTTTGAATCGATGTCGACTATTAAAATCAGTTTCTTATATGTAGAAAATGTATCACACTGCTCCAATGAATAACCAATTACTTCCATCGTTCTCCATGAACCTAGCTGCATGCGCATCGCATTTTTTCCACCTCAAATAATTGAATCGCGGAATATGCTTGTTAGTATCATCCAATAAATCACCCATGTGATTCGATCAGGGTTGGTTTTCCATTTGGATACCCGTAATTTCTCATGCTTAGGCTAAATTACTCATTCAGTTTTCACATTATCTGTTCCTATTGTCTTGTCTTCTCGGTCATTTTTGTAGTAAAAATCTCCAATATAATTCAGTGATACAAAAATGAAGACCCAATAGTATGATACAATTTCAATTTTAACATGGTTTATTTGAATTGTTGTAACATATGGATAATCCGTTGAGGAACAAAGAGATGGAATCATAGAACAGGTGTCATGCACATCAGTGTGATGAATAATTGTGACATTCATTATTTTACAGAAATTTCAAATTTATTACTGATTACTATGTCGAATGAAAAATTGATTCCATCAACAGATGATTGTGAGATGATAAGAATTTCCTCAGTTACAGATGGAAAACATCTTCTATTAATAATAATAAATTGAAAAATGGCAAAAATAGCGGATCTACTCCGTTTTATTATCATGGAAAAAAAAAAGGAAAAAAAAAAGGAATCGGAATGAAAGGTAATTGTAGGATTAAATTTAATTTGCGTCGAAATTTTTTTTTAAATAAAAATGTTATCGCAAGCTTCTTAATTCTCTTAACGATATTCCTCTGTTTCCTGATATTCTTTCGCTAGTTTTCAAAATTTTTCCAAGTGTCTGAATGGTCAATGATATCGTCCAATGTTATTTTCTCCTATTGATTTGGTTCCAATGTTAACTTCAGCATAGCATTATCCAGGATCTTAAAAATTTCAATGTAAAATTCAAGAATTCAATAGTCTAAAACTAAAAAATCCGCTGTCAGTTTTTTATAAATTCGAAAATCATTCTCAAATTTAATCGAACACGTCGTGTTTATCTCTTCTTGACATCGCAATTTTCACGTTCCAATTCAGATTCGGCGACACTAAAACTCTCTCGATAAAAGTCTACAAGTTTTCAATTGTTATACCACTCTAATAGCATTCCTGATTTAACATGTATTATTCTCAAGACTGTGTTTGCATTCACCGCTGCGTAAAATTATTGGAGAGGAATTAAAGCGCGTGACAGATTGCAAATTTGTGATAATGTACTGCCAGAAGTTGACGAGCGTTGTTACCAAAGTTTAATAATCCAAAAGTCCATGCAACAAGGTGGAGTAAGGAAACATCGGTCTATTGCTTTTCCCGTATCGTTGGCCCGCAAACTCGTCTATCCTTTGAATATTACATCGTCGACTATTGATTGAACGAAATGAGTTTACGATTCAATTTCCTTCTCATCAACATTTTTTCCAATTTACTTGTTCATCAGACATCCACAAAGTTGGAACTAATTATTGTGTATTGATTGCAATTAATATTAATGATACTCCACGGTATCTATAAATAATCTCAATATATTTTCCAAGTATTTTCAGTTCCCTATCTCCACATTTATAGTGTTTAACGAACGTCCATTCGTTCATTTTTAGTTCTCAATTTCCTCATGAACGCCCCAGATTCTACCAACACAGAAGAAAGATAAACTTAACTCTTTAATGCTGGATGCAGTATAACTTTACTTCAATGAGAATTGTTCACCGCGTGGCTTTCGAGATTTCTTCCCATTAGCACGTGAATGAGGAAAGATTTACACCCGAATATAAATACTTGGAAAAGTAGGAAAAGTCCCACTCTGCTTTACAGTGCTTCCATATAAATATAAACATATGGTGGAGCGACCAAAGGGTGGAAAAAAGCTGCGAATTAGCATATTCCACTCTGATGAATAACAAGCTTCACGGCAAAAACGAAAAATGTACCAAGTTATTGTCTTTTTTTCTGTTTTCAATGTGGAAATATTATCTGAATGTATCTTTCATTTCATCAAATGTCTCACTAGTTACTACCACAAGATATTGTACGATGTTTTCTAGACATGAATTTACGTAAAAAAAAAAGCCACGCAAAGCTTTCATCAACACTGGATTAATTCTAACCACAATACCAATGTGGTGTGTTACGAGAATTAAGCTCCAAATGTAGAAATGTCATGATGCACTTGTTCAATAGAGACGAACATATTCCCCACTGGTATAATCATCCTGTAAGTGGAGTATCTCAACGTGTAATCGCACAGGCCTGGTGTGTAAATAGCATATCGTGAGTTCTCTCCATCGAAAATATAATCCATTTTCATTTTTTACCATCGTTTTCTCCATCAACTTCATGAGGTAGAAAAAAGGATGAATACACACTATGTCACGCTCGGAGTTGAACGACAAGTAATTTCAACTCAAAACAAAAAAATGTGGGTGTATGCAAATGATATATACAAATAAATACAGCAGTCTGTCGCAAGTATGATCTGTAAATTTGCACACCTGAACTCATCAGAGCAGAAATGTTTCGACGGCAACTTAAACCCACTTGAATGTCAAGAGAAATTGCAGTCTACTCGCACTCGAAAAAGAAAAAAAAACAAGTGTGGAAGAGAAAAAGAATCAGAGATTACTTCACATCTACTGGAGCATTAATTTTTGTAAGCATTAAGCAAAGGTTTATCCAGCTATACGATAAACCCTATACATACGCACGAGCTCTGAAGTATTCTCTCAACTCTGAGCAGTGGGTTTCAAACGCCTCTGCAATTCAACCTCAATCCATGAACTCTCCTGCGTCTGGTATTATAATAAGTCCAAAGGAATTAACAAAATATCATTATGTGGTAGGATGGAACTTTATTATTCCTGCTATATCGAATTTATCTGATATTAACAAAAAAAATGGAATGGAAAATGTGAAGCATACGATATTAATGGAAAAACATGAACCTCATTCCTTTTGTTTTTGCATATTGTGAGATGGGATAATTCCAATTGGGCTTTGTGTTATCAGGATACTGCTATAAATATTGACAAATTATTGATGTCAGACTCAAGACGATCTATCAATTATTCTAAAAGAGTTAATGGAGAGGCCACATAACAACGGAATGTCTTGGGTGTCGTTAGCATATAAGATGCATTCACTTGAATGCATATAGTTGTAATGTGTGTACACTGTTAGAATGTTTGTTCGCAACAGAACTTGCATACTGGACAGGATAATTGGATCAGTAATTTAGAAGTTTATTTGGTGATTCGATAGCTTGCAGGTCAAACAAAAAAATTTTCAATTGAACAATTTCAGCCACATGACGTTATGTAATGATAAATCCATTCTGGTGAAGATGGGACAATGAGAAATTTTGTGTTGAAAAAAGAAAAAATTGGACATTATGAGCTACGAAATTGCAAATAGGAAATTACATTTCAGAAATGATATGAAGCAAGAGCATGGTGGAGAGTACTTCATTGATTCATTTGATTTATTTGGCGATGTGAGAATCAATTTAAAAAATTAATATAAAACTGTCAGTTCTGGCGATTTGTTTTCGAATAACTTTTCTATATCTTAATCACATCGACAATTCTACGTGACTGAGCAGTAAAACCTTTTGTACCCTCATGACCCGTCCAATGAAACTATCACTCGATAAAAAACAGTTTTTTTCTCAACAGTGTCACAACTGAGTACTGCAAAACACTCAACAATAAAATTCCACTCGACCGTCATTGAGAGATACTTGGAGCGGCGAGTTTCGTCGATTGTATTCTTCATTTTCAAACGACGAAAGGAAGAAAAAAAAGTGTATGATAAAAAGAGGAGATACAAATAAAAAAAACATAAATAACAAGAAAATATTGAAGGGACGAACTGAAAGTACGTCTAAAGGAATACAATTGTAAATAAAGCCCCAGCCGTTCTGAATTCCTCTGAGTACCTAGCTCGTAGAGTACCGCGCTGTGTAGAGCACCCGATTTAATTCACGAATCTGGAACGACGCCACGTCCCGTATTTCTCGACTTTATAACGGCCGGGGGATTAATAATCCAGGCGGCGGCAGCGAGTCCCGAGAGGCAGCAATGAAAGAGAAAGCGGCAAAAAGAAAAGTCAATGCGAGCGAGCGAAGAAGCTAGAGAGAAAGACAAGTAAAAAAAGAGTGGCTCGCAGTTCCGCACGAGCGACGACCCGTGAAGAAGCAAACTCTAGAGGGCGGAATCGCCAACCTGGGAATAGTCCGCGTGAACTCCTTCACCATCCCCAGCGATTTATCAAGGGGCTTAAACATCAAAAATAAGCCAAGCATGTTCACGCAACCACGATCCTCCTCCACACTATACACTCTAAACATTACATAATGGAACGCATTTTTTTACTTCTCATGTATACAATTCTGAAATAGATGAAAAAATATAATCCATGATTGAAAACATTTTGATGAAAATTTAATTATTCAATCAATCAAATTACAGAATTTTCCGCTGCAAATGTTTTGTTTGTTATTGTAAAATAAATTTGTATTTACTTTCAATCATCTGATAGAAGGTTAAATCAATTTAAAAAGCTTGTACGAGCAGAGTTGCGGTGAGTGGTTGGCATTATATAGATATATATATGTATAGAATGTAACAAAGTGAGAAAGAAAATGAAATGGGCATTCACGTGGAACACGATACTTGCACGCGAACTAACGATATTATCCATTATAGACGTTCTCTTCTTGATTCCCATAGGATCGGTCCTATTATTGGGAAAAATGAAATTATATTGGACACAATAAAGAAAAAGAGGAGAATATACAAGAGTTATTTGTATCTGCTTCACCCCATTTGCAGTTGAGTAGAAAGAAATTGCTGATAATGACTCCCAGAGCTATCGTATCAAATTCCATCTCGATAAAATAGATTTATACACGATTAAATGATTATTTATTTTTTGTATTTACTGCATAAGGGTTTTATTATTGAGAAAAGAGCAAATGTCAGTAATGGTATTGTTCACTGGCAATTTCACCATAAGAGCAACTGCTTCTTAACTGTTTTTCTGATCTCACGCGATTATTGATTGATGCGGTGTTTATTTTTATGATGAAGTAACAATTGGCCAATTGTAGTATTGTAGTGATTACGAAAAGTAACAGATTGTTTCCCATGTGTGCCGCTTATGTTGTAAATAAACAACGAAGAAATATTTGAGAACAAACGTTTTTAGACATGTACAACTTTTGTTATTTCTCTCATTAAACAGAATCTTCAATGCTGAGTATCAACTTTTTTGTTTTTTCCAAATGGCTGATTGTAACACGTTAATGGCGATGTTTTGAAAATTTATGAACATATTGGGGTTGATGAGAACTTTGATGAAAGTGAGTTTTTTTTTCGTTTTTTTTTTTTTTTTTCGTTTCGTTTACATTTCTTCGTTACATTACATTCGTTTACAATCAATTTCTGCTTATTTCATCCGCGTCATATTCAGTAGTAGGAAGTTATACTTCTTTACAGCCTTCCAATTCACTTTTTGCTGAAGTTTTTGCTATTGTTACTCTAAAACAAGTTCACAAGCCTATGGCATTACTTTTGTATTGTTAACACAAGAAAATTGTTCAAATGAATTTGAACTTTATTCTTTTTCGCGAATTTTTTTTTTGTCAATGCGCAGTTCGGTATTCTGAGGTTTCATCGACCTGTATGACCAAACATTCTTTGTTAATTTCTGCCATTCATACTTCTCAATGCTTAACATTTGTAATCACTCTTTGTTTTCAACTAATTATGAAATCACTAGTGAAATAGCCTGAATACTTTCGACAAATTGAACGAATACATCTTGTGATTAATTGACATAACAGTTTGAAAAGAAATTAGGGAGAAATGGGAAGTGGTAAATCATGTTTTCTTCTCCTTCAGTTTTTCTAACCCCAGTCTGCTGGAGAGTAGTTTGAATTTTCATGTAGATCCATTCAATTCTGATACGAATCTGAGGACATTCAAATATAAAGTGAATAGAACTCCTTCGGGCTCAATCGAATCTTTAATTTTCAGGATATCTTGCTGACAAGTTTGAAAACATAGTTTTAATGAATACACTCCAAACTTTCTGGGAGATATTTCTAGTCTCGCACGCACTTGACTGCAATCCTACATTATTTCTACGTCATCAAACTTTTCAACAAAGTTCTTCTACGTATCATTTAGCACTAGCCCATCAATAAATAATGAAGGTGAAGAAAACTTATTTTCTAGATTCTTTTATATGACTGACATATGAGTACAGCTCAAATGACTAAACATATTGCGATAACAGCTATTTACTGTACATTTATCTGTTCTCTAAATGTTTGTCAACATTGACATGTCGTTTCTATTCATGTTTTCGAACCAAATGTTCAATCCAGAGTGAAAATACCATGAAAAAGCTTTTGTAAGTGATAGATCGCTAGGCGGATACCATAAATAACATTCTGCATGGAATATTGTGTAGTTATATGTTGTGACGTGGTAAACGCCACTGTCCTCGGCCGCAGCAACGCGTGTCTCAGAAATAAATAAGAATAATAAATTACGCGGATATGAAGAGTTGT
>JAPYZF010000692.1:0-20489 GCA_030523045.1 Meteorus cinctellus
AAAAAAAAAAAACAAAACAAAAAAAAACAGGCACCCACATAAACTTCTATTTCCCGTGTGGTTCTGCGGCAACTATTTTTTCCTTTCAATTTTTTTTTTTTTTTCTTTCTCTTTTTTTTTCTTTTTTTTTTTCGTTCCAACGTATGAAAAAATAATGAAAGAGAATTTGAAAACAAAGATGGAGTGCACACATAATTTTAATTAAACAATTTTACGGTTGAATCGTTGTATGCTCTGTGCCCGCGACGTACTCATACACTTACATACATTCACACGTCGATGTAACATGTTTGTTTCATCTCGACAATAAATTCATCGACCAGAGCATATCAGAGATGTGAGGTGAGCTTGAATATATATGTGTGCGGACACGTGATAGATTTTTTTCTCGCATCGTTGCCGAGCGTAATCGATTGGTCCCTATACATCGGACAAACATCAAAAATATATTTCTCGTATATCAGGTGGATATATATACATGCATAGATATGTACATAGAAAATGGTGGTCGTCATAGCAGGTACGTATATAGAAAATCGTTCATCGTGTGTCATGGTCAGAACAATAAATCGTGTGTCACTGGCACACACGCCAGAACTTGCCTATGTTACCTACATCTACATCTATATACATATATACATATTCACATATATACAATATTCATACACATATTGTGAATATAATTTCTCGCCTCAACTGATATGTCCAGGCCATAAATATAAATCACATTTAATTGTCGTAATTTATTATCAATATACGAGTTTCGACATTCATGCGTGTGATTGCAGAAGTCTCGAACTTGTTCCATTGAATATTCTATGTCTACATAAATGTATATGAATATGTTGGTATTTTAATGCAAGTAAACAAACATGAGCATGCGAATAAACTCGGAGAAATAAAGTGAAATTTATGATAGTAGCAGAAATTTCCGTGGCGAATGAGCTTGGAATATAGGTGATGAATTCATTTATATATATATATAGGTTTATATTTCATCAAATATACGTAAAGTATATCGACATTATTGTTAACTTCGCCATATATTATCCAAATTAATTTCCGTGTATGGACAAAGGAAATGGATATCAATTATTTGATAATATTATTTACCCATTATTTTCCGCAACTTTCAAAGATTTAACAGTACACTGCGAAACAATCAATTTATTCACATTGATCAATATTTATTCCAAACCAATATAACTTTTCATATGAATAACCCTTTTTTTTTCAGTGTATAAAGAGTAAATCTCAGAAAGGAGAATTTGAAAAGAAATATTTCCAATTAATTTCTTTTATGGGAAACACTAATGTTCACAGACAAATATATAGTTTCATCCCTCATGGGAAACTGCCTACGTATATGGATATCTATATGCAACACAAAATATTTTTGCTTATCCTTTTAATGTAGAAGTATTAAAATTTTTGTTATAGTTAATAACACACTGTCAATCGTCATACCAAACGAGTACGATTTTATTTGAAGCGTTGCCGATACCATTAACGTACATCCGAGTGTATAATGTTTGCCAGTATAAAACATACGTATAATTCCACTGTTTCAAGTCTTTTGTTTGAGGAAAAAAGGTTTTGACGCTTCACGGAGGAAACTACACATTTTATAACGCAGCTTGTACTGTATGATGTTTACGAACAAAAAATGGTTGCGATGGAATTTTGTTTAGTTTTTTCGTTTTAACCCTGATTTGTGTCAACCCATCTTGCGAACTTGTTTGAATACGTAATCTAATCCTCCACGCCCTTAGCAATATGCAAAAGGTCTGACTTCTGAGTTTTTGATGAAGGAAAAAAAAAATATTAACGTAATTATTACAGTCGGTTCCAGTTCTTGGTTCGTCATTGTATCCCCAATGTATACGGGTAGCGATTAGTATTTAAAAAGACAATAAAAAAGAGGGTAGAAAACTCCAGTGGGTTTTTGGTTAAGCCGTGGAGCTTTTCCGTGACGAAGATATAGTCCAGGCTGTGGAAAAAAAGACTAATCTTTTGAAGTTTGATGGCGGTACATATTTTTTTTTTATCCGAGTCTATTCTTCTTGGATGCTGATTCGTTTGACCCAATTTGAAAATCAATATTTTGGTTCACTCGACAAAATGCAGACTCTCATTCTATCATCAAAGCCATCGTAGAGGATGTATGAAAAGGGAACGGTCCATAAAATTTTTCCAGCTGTAGGATGCAACCATGCAACAGTTGAACATCAGATTCTAAATTCATTCAATAAATCTCACGGATATGACACATTTTGTTTACCAATATTTATTTCGTGCGTGTCAAGGGGAGAAATATCTACAGTGTGAACAAAGTATGTGAAAATAATTTACCTCCTGCATGTGTGTATGTGAAAAAGTTAACGAGTTTAATGTAAATTTGTGATATTTGTGCTTTTTTCCAGTATTTTACAAATACAATATCGAATTTCAAGTCAGTGTTAGAATATCCAACTGCACGTGACGCCAGAAGAACAAGCAATGCATGGGAAGAGTAAATTTGGCCAACGTATCGCGAACTTTGCTCCAAAACACATTTTCAACTATAAGTCTGACCATGACAACCGTATCTACTAGGAGTTATATATATTGCACAAGCAATCTCAAATTCTTTACTGCGAAATATAATAATGTGAAATTTTTTAAATAATGCTAAATTGGCCCATCCTATCATCAACCTGATGATATCATTTTCACTTTTTTTGAAACTTTCAGCCATAATGTCTCATACTTATCTTTTCAATTTCTTATTATCATTTTGATTTATTTCGACTTGTGACGGTATAGAAATGCTACATGTGTTTGGGGTGGGAGGGTGTATGCACAGGTTTATGCGTATTTGTGCGCTATCATTCACCGCCAATACGGCTTAGTTATTATATATCTTATTATCTCAACCTGCCAGGTGAGGGATTGAAATACTTTAGAGAGAAGAATATCAAAACCTATTGCGTTAGAGTTGTTCAAATTTACTAGAGGTATCTTATTTTTGATTATAACTTTGCATTACAATATACATTCGCAGCAAAAAATTCTCCATACATTTTGTTCAAACTATATCTTAATTTGAGGTTCTCTACCTTTCATTAAATGATCGTTCAAAATTTCCCTAAAATTTTGAACGATTTGGAATTTTGTGAGAAACGTCTCGTGAAAATTAAAGTGACAGAGTACGAAAATTTTCTGGGTGAAGTATTTAGTGATTTTCGTCGGTTGTACGGAACATATCCAGTCAAGATATTTCGCCGTATAATTTCGTCGAACTCACTCAATTCGCCGTCATTTCAAAATAAATTCCGTGTTATATCCCTGTCTGGTTTTACGGGTGTGATATTTTTCACTCTCAGTTGCATGCATTTTCCGTGACGCACTCAACGTACGAGAGCTTTCCATGGTTGCCAAGAGGACATGAGTTCATTAACGCTTATTGTGAGCAGAAGTTATAACAACAATTCATAACAATTCTATAGCCATGTACTGTTATTTAAAGCAATTGTGTAGAACACAGACAAAATATGAACTTTTGTCTAGATAAAATTGACAATGGACATGTAGATGTGCAAGTGAAGGATACGTCAATCGATGAATCGATAAGTGTACCAGAATGACAAATACAGAAGATCATATGAGAATTACGTAAATAAGTTTGATACAATTAGACTGAAAATTTATATCCGGGATTTTTTTCAGGCGAAAGTCTAATCACACGTGTTTATTCAACATTGTTTCCAGATTGATTTCAATATCAAATTGTGAAATTTTTCAGATAAACTCATCAGTGTTCTGTCATTTCTTCATGATTCACATGACTTTGATCTAATTTGATGAATAAGAGAAAAAAATTAACAACAAAGTGAATGAATGTCATTCAATTTCTGCCAGTACGAAAATATTTTTTTCCATGTCTCAAGTTGAATTGAGAAATTGTCTCACGGAGTCGGGACTTAACAAATGAAATGTAATGCCGGTTTATCATATGACCATCAGGAAGTGCTACAAGTTTGATCAATATGGAAACATGCATGATGTCTTGTCAAAAAAAAGAGATATAATGTCACAAATGTAATGGTGTGAGGAGTCATATCTATTCATTTTAGGTTTTATAAGGACTCATCATGGATCTTACCATAACATCGCACCAATAAGATTATCTATCCATTTTTTTCTTCTTTTTTTTTCGTTCCATTGATGTTGAATACTACTTGAACGAATGTTCATAGTTAGACGTTGACGTACATTTCGCTGTACTTCATTTGAAAATTTTTAAGCGATCGATATATCAGACTGAATGGCGTGTTTGTTGTGTGTGAGATTTGATAGCTCAGATAATATGAGAATATGATATTTTTGTAACGGATCATTCTGTGCGAGCGAGTTTTATTTGGAGATATTTGAACCCAAAATAAACACAGACCCTCCCCGAGGGTGCGTAAAGAAAAAGTGGGACAAGAGGGAAAACGTGATGAAGAACCCGAATAAATATTTGTCGCGTAACAACTTTGATTTATGCGTTTTCTATCGAAGTATCTGTTGTGTGTGCGGGAATGTATTCACATATACATTGAATTTCCACCCCCTTCAAACTTATGCAAGCCAACATGGTGACCACATGACTATCCATGGGACTCTGTTATGTAAACTCTGTTTTGTATTGGTATCAAGAGAGCGCGCAGTCAGCTTGTCGTTAAATTTACATAGATATGTACATACATGTATTTACATTGATTTCAATAGATACATCGCGCAACTGAAATTCAGAGGTCGCATGTGGCAAAATTTCATCCATAAGACACAAGAGTATATAATTCAACCTCTTTTCAATTCAAATCCGATTGAATACGAATTGTTCCGGCACGATAAACAAAGTTTGAATTTCAATGAACGCTACATTCACATACCTTAGGGTTGATGCGCTCTTTTGACGAAGTTCTAAATACAATCATACTGTGCATGACTTATCAACAGTCATTCAAATTTTATGGAGGATTTTTGATGATTCAATTGCAAAATATCGTTGACAGCCTTTTTTTATTAGACCTCCAAGATGATTTGATCTCTCATTCGCGGATATGTGAAACACTGTTTATGAAATTTCGAATAAATGGACGAAATGTTTATTTTTTAGAAAATTCTAGCTGTTACAAATACATTTTTATTTTACCTTGACATCGATAAGGGGAAGTCTTTCATTCTAGTTCTCTCCACCGTGACTTTTTCTGCCTCCTGAGAGCCATAGAGAGAGTGTAAGACGTGTATTCCTATTGAAGTGCTAGAATAATACAACATAGCTCACGAGTTCTCCTGGCCTGTTTTCTCTATGAAAATGTTTTCAGCCATCAAAAGAATAAATTCATAATTTTTCTATGGTCGTATTTATGCGCTTTGTGGATGTCACAAATGTGACTTTGTGCACACATTTCGTTCTAAAAGTTACGAAAAATAGAACTCTGCAAATTTAGGGACTTTCTTTTAAGGTAGTGGCTGAATAAACGCTATTACTATGTTATTAATCATACATTAGCTCTGTTGAAAAAGGATAATTTTTATCGTATAAGATCATAGAGACTCATAAAGAAACAATAAAGTCATCCCAAATCAACAATGGTGAACTCGTATATTTTTTATTATTCCCTGTGTTCTTCTTATTCTACTTAAATTCTCAAATCATCTGAATTGATGAATTCCTACATGAATTGAAATCATAAAAAAATTTTATCATCAATGAGTTTTCCGTATCACTACATGATTTATGGAGCGAGAAATTGTGTGAGAACAAATTGATTTGTATGTTTTGAGCAATTCTCGCGGAGTTAGAGCAGTCCTGGGCTAGTGATTTTTCCCGTCTTTCTTAATGAAGTTATTTCATCTCATCCTGCTAGAGTCATTATTTTCTCGTATGAAATATATGTGGGTTGGATAATCTTTTTCAGTAGAAAATCTTGGTAAACGAATACGATGCAGTTGTTTCTTAGCGGAAAACAGTTTTAGCTTTCGAATGAATTTACTTAGTCACTGAACGATCAAACTACGATTAAGTTTGAAATTCTATTCGTAAATATCGACAAGGTGCAAGTTTAAAAAACGTGCCCGTCATATTTTTTGTTCAATGACTGCTATTCAATGAACAGTTAGAACTTTGTTTCTTCACCATCTTGTTAACTGAAAAAGTTACGACAACGTCTTAGGTGTATGCAAGTTATAAGCAACGAAGAATGAAACAAAAACAACTCTCAGTATTCCTACGAAAATATCCCGCGAGAGGCAGTTCTTTTTTTTTTTCTCAACAATCGATTGTGATAACTTGCCCCAAGGCGGAAAACAACTGACCGACACTGTGGAAAGCTCATAAATCACTTTTACTGTTCATGTCTGCATGCGCAACTTAGATGAGTTTTTCGTATATACACATAAGAAACTGCCGCGATACACATTAATGGTATGTCAAATTTAGCTTGTGGATAATTATTCATCATTTTCGCAACTTTGAATTCTATTCAATCTA
The DNA here is from genome assembly GCA_030523045.1 of Meteorus cinctellus. Classification (NCBI taxonomy): domain Eukaryota; kingdom Metazoa; phylum Arthropoda; class Insecta; order Hymenoptera; family Braconidae; genus Meteorus; species Meteorus cinctellus. Next base: position 6,521 of record JAPYZF010000692.1, read on the forward strand.
CCAGGGAGTTTATCATATAACTGGTGGGATAATAGTGCTTTCGCGCTGCCACCAGTTTGCACAGACTCGCAGTTCTGCTTTCTCTCTCCTCCTCTTTCTCACTCCATATTCTCGTGTTGGTGCGCAATTTCACCGTCGACGAGTTGTGGAAATATAATCCGCGGTTGTCAGTGAATGACGATTAAGCACGTCGTGGGTAACATAATGGGCTTCCCGGCATTATACAAATGCGATTAAGTGAGTGGAGAATGCACAGTCTGGTGTGTTGAAGACATACATATACTTATACATGTATTTATGTTTGTGTAGTTGAATGATGATATATACATATATCTATATAGAGTTGTTGTTTTGTCGAAGATTGGTAAAAATATTTTCCAAAGTGCACAAAATGCTGCCAGCCGGTAAATGATGTGACAACGAGCGTTGGTTGCAAACTGCCAACATAAATCCCTACATTATATGTACATATATATTTGTCTCCTTGGGGTCTCTCGCAGGATGCGCTTACTTTCTTTCACTTGCCCCGTCCTTTATTTACAGCACAACTGTGCCGTCATCCCTCTGTATTCGCGAAGAACTTTACGCTTTTATGAATCGCTCTAGGAAGAAAAGTCAACCACACCTCGATATTATTTTTACGTTGACACATCACCGCATGGCTTTCAGAACTTAATTTTTCTTTTATTCACCATGCATGCATTCATCTTAAAAATATTTATTGCTTTTTTAACTGCTAGTTTGTTTTGCATACCTTGGCATTTTGTATAAAAAATTTGGTATTTTGTGAGTTTGAAGAATTCATTCACTGTTCTCAATATATTTCAATATATCGTGTATAGTCATATAAAAGTTCTTGTATTTCGTTTAAGAATAAACCTAATTGGCAATATTTTTTCGATGAAATTGAAAATCCTACAAAATGTAAAGTGGATTAGACAAACTCAAAACACTATGTGAATTTGACTTTTCTGACTGTTCAAATTGAGAGATGGTTTCGAGAGATGTTGGTACTGCGAAGTATCTAAACTTTGTTAATTTTATCTCATTTCATTTATGTTCCTCCTTCAGTCATTGATTTAATTGAGTCCCGATTCGTACCGAATTCCACTATTAAACTCATATTTGTAAGTACCTGTACTCACTCGGTATCACTCGACATTCTGCAAGGACTGATAACAATAAATTTGTTAATTTTTATTGATTAGTTCCGGGTGCGTTTGTCGTCCCAAGTGTTTCAAAACGTAAAACTGATTAGTAACTAATTTCCAATATCAAGAATTGAATATTTAATCGAATACTGTGACAAAGTTATCAATGACCAGGTTATCGACATTAACAACTTTACTGATATGACTTCATTTGAAATAGAATGCAAAGGTGATAGAGAAATGATATAGAAATGGGGTGGCAATGGAAGATATATGATGAAAGTAGTTCCCCAATGGCACAGGGAATGCATTTCCACCACCAATTGGAGTGCAGCCATATAGAACACGTTCATGTGTGTGCATGTGGAATATATTTATATATATGAGTGTGCTTATGCCTCTGCGGACTCATGTCGATTCAACTAATCCCCGATGGCTCGACTACGAGCGATACGCACTCTGTTCATAGAACATATACATTATATACTTTTTTGCAAATTTTTTTTATTTTTCAATTCGTTTTTGTCATTGTGTTTTTGGTATACAGCGATAGATGTGTTGATGCACGAACCAGGTGTGTACTTTTTTCCCATTAAAACCACTATCGATTATATACTACCATCAAAAAGTGCAATTCAATTAACTTATGAGGGTATCAGCGAAGAGGATAACTCTGCTATAGCATACGGCGCATACAGATGTGAATTTTTCATTCGAATTTTTTTTCCAATATGACCATGTGTACGTGCATGGTGTATTGTGCCAAAAGTGAATTATCTGCACTTCGGAAGCACTTGCGCATTGCATCATACGGACTTGCATCTCGGATGAGTTCCAAATTTAGTTGATATCTCAAAATAGTTATGAGCTTATTTGATTTTGGAACGATTCAATGGGGATGGAAGACATGAGTAAGATTTTGAGAATCTTATTCCATAGTTACCAATCAATATTAGATTAACCCCATAAACGCCCATTCATTCAGCAACTTATAATCCGGTCACCAATGTTTATATATGTATATTTACATTAAAATTTTCATGGTCAACTCGATTTTAGTGAGCAGCGCATACGAGAGCAAATTGGGGATGGGACTTTCAGTTCCTAGTTCAGCTTTAATGGCTGACGCTATTTCGTTCTGTTTCAATTAAAGACATACCATATTTCGTCATTGTTTATATGTTTTTTTCATTCTACTAGTTTATAATGATCTTAATGAAATTATTAAAGAGCGTTGTTTGTGTTTTGGACTTTGCTTTTATCGAATCCTCAAACGAACCAATACTCGATGGTATTGACATCATTCATCCATGCTTTGGGGAAATAGTTTTGAGAATTGATTTCGGTTCCACCAAATAATCATTGTTACTTCCTGGTGAAATTAATCGATCAAGATCGCATCGAGCCATTTTTCATATTTTACAATCTAATTTGCATAGTTCCATAAATTCAAATTTTCGTCCGGTTATTATTGAGGGCAGTCTGCCCCAATACAATATAAATATACTGGGAGCCGGACTGTAATCACCCGAGACTAATGTTTTTCGTTTCTAGACCATTGGGAAACTTGAAGGCCTTGCAAACTGGGCGCACTTAGATTCCGGTCCAACTACTTTTGCTTTTATTATTGAGTGACGAGAAGTGAACATTAAACATGGTATCGTGTCGTAGCCTTTTTGTAACACCTGCGTATTTCATGTGGTGATTGTGATTAATTTTTTACAAATTACTGAATCTCTGTCGATATAGTTAGTGAAATGTTGGGATTCATATACTTCCAACTAACTGATACTCATCCACATCTCGCCTTACTTTTGCAAAGAGTGACTTAAATGTTCCATCAATTCCAAGTTTTGTTTTCTTTCTGCGTTTTCGTAATTACGAGTTGTTGCTGTTGTCATTAAGTGGAGAACAGCTAGGTGTAAGTTCTCTATTACTCATTCATACTACATATACAATCTTCAATTAGGATTGGCGGACTTTTCCAGTGAGTGCTAATGCGCTCAAACGGTGTTTTTGACGCTGTAAGCTGAATTTCCTCAACTTGTCCTGTTCAAGGTGAAAAGATGAGTTAGCTGTCATATTCTGAGCGGAAATGAATTCGGAATTTGTAATCGTTTTTTAACCTTTTATGGTGCACTTTGTATTCTGTCTCATTAATTTTCACTGGAAAATTCGATAGCACAATTGTTCTTTGTCTATGTACGGAACTTACATAGGTGTGAATAAAAAGTTTTCGTCTCGTACTTCCTTCTACGATCTTTGCAATATAATTATCTACGAAAGTTTGTAGCGAAGGAAGTCTATATATTTACGTGTTTCCTGGACTGAAAATGTTTTTGCACAATACTAGATTTTGAAACTTCTGAATTTTTCATACAATGCTATGTATATATTTTGACGTGGTTAATCCCACTATCCTCGGCCGTCACAACGCGCCTCGGAAATGAAAATAATAATCAGATATTATGCTCGTCAAAGTTAATAATGCTCTAAGCCAATTTAAGAGACAATTGAGAACATTTATCATCAACAATTGGTAGGGTGAAATAAGATTGAGTAAGTACATGAAGCTGTTTTATTCAGGATTACATTCTTCACGTCACTCGTCTAAATTATCGTGCAATATGAAAAAATATGAAGTTAATCATAATTTTAGCTTTTAATATTCATGTTTTGAGGTCATTAATCAAATTTCTGTTTTTTCCATCTCATTAAAATGAAGGAAAATTTTTTCTCTTTATTTTCTTTTCGAAATCCCCTTCTTAAATATAAGTTGACTGAACTTTCTACTAAGAATTACATGAAATGAAGTCGAGCCCAACACCTTTATCACGTGGCAAGTGAGAATTTCTATGGAAATTATAATTAAGTCTATTCAGCGACCAAATTATTAGGTGATTGAGAGCACAACTTTTGAGAGGATTTTTCTACAGGATTTTGAAGTGGAAGACGAAAAAAATACGGCCTTAAAAATAGATGGCGCAGCCTAATGTTCATAATATACTGATGACTCAATGAGTGTTTGGTATTTCATACTTTTAATTTTTTAATTTTTTAATTTCTATCCTCTGTAATTGTCCATTATAGACTGAAGTTGAATAGATATGTCCGAATAGATATTAAGTGTGGGGAAGCTTTCTCATTACCGATGGAGGGGTACAAATGCCATGAATTGTCTAGGAACTTTATGAACACCAAAGATGTATTGATGTATCATTTTCTCACGCATTAACTGGGATTAAGAGAAACATGTTTGATTGACGATCGTCTATTATTTCGTTTGTTTGGTCAGAACATTGCGCAATGATTAAAAATAATCGCCCCCAGTGATATATATCAATCTTAGAAGAAACTTCAAAAATCATTTCTACAATCTTAAATATCACAGACTGTTTTTAAACGAAATTGTACAGATAGAAAGGTCAGAAGGAATTTTCTGGGAAGTTCGATTCTCACCAGCAGATTTGTCTGACTATTCATAGTGTTTTTCTCGTCATTTTCCCACTTCTTCCATTTCATTAATGTTTTATTTCTTCTGCCTCCATCACGATGTTTACCTGTTTTCACAGAATTTGATACTGGGAATAGACGAACCGTAATGAGGTTCGTGGTCCATCTCTGAAATGGATAGAGTTAGCGTGGGATTGGATTTCAGAAAGTACTTGCTGAAATCCCGACATAAATCTTCCCAATGTAGCACAGTTATCAAAAATCTGAGAAATCTTGTTTATTCATTCCTGTGAAACACAAAAGTTTCATTTATAATTGAATAGAATAAATTGTGGAAAAGTAAAAAATTTCAGGCTTAATTCATTGTTAATTGTATATATTTTTACAGTTCGTCTTCGATTATTTTAGAATGAATTGTATTTGAATTTACTATTTTGATGGCGTATACTAACCAAAGTATAAATTGGGTATATAAATGAGTAAAAATGTTAATTCTTCATATTTATTTGGATATGATTGTTGGATGATTATTCTGGCAGTGATTTTAGAATAAATTTGATTTTCCTTTTATCTCAATAATGAGATGGACGCGGTAACGATGCAGAGTAGAGTAAAGTTTTGAGTTTGTACTGTGCATTGAATATTTCCATCCTAAGCAGTGAATTCGTGGCCTTGATTGCGTGTTCTCCAAAATAACTCGTGATCCTTAACTTCCATCCATTCAATGCCATGTGTATGAATGAAATTTCATGCTCCGTAGGATTGTTTTCATGCGATCATATTACTGTCATGATATTTGGCTTGCGCTTTATGTATTGTTCACTCAATATCAGTGTCACGTCAGTCTAATTAAATTTCGCTATACTAATTCCCCCACGAATTTTTTCATGAAAATCATAACAATATAATACCTTCCGCGATGCAGTCTACAATTGATTGATAAAGTGTCGATTCTATTCATCAATTGACACCTCTCCACAACATCATAAATATTCGAATGTCACGTATCGGGTTTGTCAACTATCCCAGTGTGTTCTAATACAAAGTGTGAAAATTATCTTCATCTACTTACAGTTTGGTACCTAACTTCTCAATAAAAAGTTGTTCAATTCCGGACTGCTCATCAGTTTAGCATAAATTCATCAGTTCATTTTCCCTCAGTTATAAACCTTTTTTGTAATAATTTGAGGTGTAATTGCGAACTCTCAAGGGAGATTGGCTGCTTCATCGAATCCTCAATGTGGATTATGAGTGACAATCAGTTGACCTAATATATGTGTGATCAATGAAGTGATCATCGTATTCGGTTTGGTCATTGCACTAATTGGATAGCAATAGCATATACACAAACGTATGTGTTGAGAGAAGGGGAAATAAAAAGAGAGAATGCAAGACAAAATCATTCACACTGAGAAAATGGCAGAATGTAAAATACGAATCTATAAGATACGAATGTCCTTAAACGAGGTTACGTCGGAACAAGCTGACACCACTCACACCCAATGTTAGTGTAGTGGCAATGGCAGCCGTTGGGATAACAATAGTATTCCCCGTCTCTTTTCATATATATACCGTTCCAGGGATTTGTACGTTTCATTCCCCGACCCGAGTAGTATAACCCCGCATGTGCTGGGTGAAATATAAATTCAGAATTTCGAACACCGTTCTCTCTATGTCCATCAGTGAATGTGCAATGTATATATACGTGGGGTGCTTTAGATGTGTTGTGTGCAATAAATCATAAACTCAATTAACGGCTTATGGAACTATTGCACGAGAGAGCAGTGCTTTAGAAATATTCTGCGTTTGGATTCAAATTTATATATATGTTTATTGCTTTGGGGACCGCAGTGTGCTATAGTGCGCACAGCTGTGCATATTTGTTATACTGTATATGGTGTGTTGAGGTGAAGTGTGTGACGTGCCGCAATCTCTCACCTATATACTGCCATGCAATTGCCCGAGGGACACGTCGCTGAGCAATGTTTACTCTAATTCTACCAAACACATCACGTATTACTGCTCGCACATCTTCGTGCCATCATATTGTGTATATTCACATATGCATGAATTTTTTTTTGTTTCTCTGTTTTTATTTTTTACCAATTTTTTACCAACTTTTACCAATTGTCAATATTTGTTTGCCGAATTACTTTCATTGAAAGGGATGAGTTTATATGATTTTAATGTCGCAGTTTGGAGTTATTTGTGGGTATGTCAAAAAGTTATGCTCAATTGAGTACGATGTGGAACTTGACATTGACAATTTTCTTATACATTTTCAAGTATGGTGGTTCTTGAACATCCTGCGAACAATTTTGGGGCTATTTCGCGAGAATCAATAGAGTTATAGGACTATGAATTGGAAACGGCATTATAAATGGGTATTCGTTGAATATGCATTTGTATCTTGTGAATTTTTTTTGCTTCTTTATATACATGGAAAGGTAGTAGTATTTATTGCATACCCTTTTTTATGTATGTTCTTTCATACAGTCTCTCATATTGTGCTTGTGCAATATTGTGAGTTCACGTTCCTAATCTTCACCTTCCAGAATATATGATATAAGCCTCTTTTATTTATTCATTCCGGATGATTCGAAATTAAGCTGCTGTAATCGCTACAAAATTTGTTCTATCGAGTAATCTCAGGAACAATAGTTGCACAACTTAGATGGTTCATTTCATTGAAAATATTCAGGTGATGCATTACAAAATATACTCTCTCACATTCCCTGGTCTGTTTTTTTTTAAACATAATTCTCATAAGGGGGAAGAAATTGATATGAAACACTCTTCCTCCTAGCTCATATCGGTCTACTATAAGTACCTAACTGACTGCTTATGAGTGTAACGAATGCTTTTTTTTTTTCGAAATAAATTCATCAATCAGAAATATAGTGGAAGTTTTCGGAGACTTGTTCCACATAACGAATTTCATCTCTAATAATCAATTTCGTTGTACATGATATGAAAATTTTATTAGCAAATAATTGGACGGAGCATAAAATCAATGAGGATGTAATCAATGTCACTCCTTGGTATGAAACTAGACATAATTGGAGGTATAGCCAAACAAATATTATACATTCACTATTTATTCGATGATAATCGTTGAATTCCCCGCAATCACTTTGCACCTGGTAACATTTTCATGATTTCAGAAAATTTGAATAGAAACAAACAGTTTGGATTGTTGAGAAAAAGAAATTGTATTGTTACGAATATTTTCCATAATATAAGTCGTTCCATGAATAAACGTATCTGCTTACACCATTAGAACTTGTTAAACGTAATTGATAGTACAGGTTCTTCGAACAATTATAAACTATATTGGCCATTTCAAACTATTGTTATGTGGCGTTTCAAATTAACATTTCCTGAATATTACTGGAATGCCTACGACAGAGCCGTACAATTTGTAATATTGCGTTTTCTAGAAACGTCTCCTAGTAGAGGTGATTGGGAACGTGACTGTTCAAATTCTTTTCATGTTTATCTATATATGCGCAGTTAAGAATTGTTCCAATTCCTTATCCACTTTTTAAATTTATGTTCCAGTTATAGGATTATCATCTAATTCTGATATGATCGTTCCTTTTTTGTAATGGAAAGTTTTCAATTATTTAGCAGGCTATCACTGTAGCTGCTCGTACACTCTTTTGTCACTCTGTTCCATTATTTTGATGTGAATTAATTTCCATAATTTCCATACTACCAATTCGTTATTACAACTATATGATCGAACGTGCATTGAAAGAGATTCCGATCTCCAAATTCATACAGTTTGTTCATCATATTATTGAGTAGTTTTATTGAATAGCTGAAAAGTATGACAGTATGAAGGATCTTGAAGTCAATTTGCGCCATGAGAAAAATTCTGCTTTTGTTTATAACTCATTTGAGTTCGGAGTATCCAATTACGAATTCGTAGTACGCTCATTTATTTTCATTCTTCCATATCTGCTTCTTGATTCAAGGAAATTTGTCGACTGAATGTGTGATGTGCCGCTGGGACGTTTGACACGCACGAAAAAACGTAACTATCTTTTTTTAAAAATTGTTTTAATATCAGTACAACGCGATATACGACGCGTATGGGTAACAGTGGACCGACAAGAGTAGTACCATAGAATATTTCTATCTGAATGATTGGATTCGACGAGTTATGCATGCAAATGAAAAGCAGAATGAACAGAAATGAATATCACTCCTGTAGCCTTTTTCAGATATGCTCGTGGCGGCATTGAGCAAGAAAAATTAGAATTTCTGTCTGTTAACATCAATTTTCTATTCCCATGGTTTTGTCCGGGGTTTTATTTTCAATGAATAGGAAGAATTATATGCAAGTTTCTTAGCGATAACGTCGGTAGGATCACAATTACGTTTGAAGATGAACAAAATCTTTGACGTGAATACACAACACATTGTGTATAAAATAACATTCTTGATTATCTATTGCTGATGATTTGTAGTGTGTGCCAATGTTTTAGGAAGAGCTGATTTGTATTCTAACGATATTTCAGCTCAAGTTCCAGTTTTCCCCTGTATTTGTTTTGAGCATAAAACGTATTCTGGTTTTGAAGACGTTTTTCACCCACTTAATTGTAAAAATTCATTTCGACTCAGTATCTACGTGAGAATTGGACATTTTGGGGTCATTTTTTTCAAGTTTTGTTGCTCTCAAATCGATAGTTCCATTGGTATTATTGCATCAGCTCCGTAAGATTATATACGTTGCACCCATCTTGCGTCGGAGTCATGTCAAAATTATTTATTTCCTGGTCTATTTGTACCATCTAAACTTTGAGGTGTATTGAGATGCATTCAGCTGGATCACCAGCAACCAATCGCGCACAATTTAATTAATTATGATTTCTGATAAGCAAAAGAGGAAACAAATCCCTGCCGGTGATATTGAATCTGCTGAAAGATGACGCTTCTCTGAATTAGTAAATAAGAAATAAAATTTCTAGAACCACAGTGATTAAGTTCCCAGGTCGTTATTTAACAACGAACCGAAGAAAATAGTTTTGTATTGAATTATTCCTCGATAGGGCTGATAAGCAAAGAATTCACAGCCTGAAAAAAATGCAGAACGTTGTATTTTTTGTTATCTTTTCCGCTTGCGAAACTTCATATAAGAGTGAAAAATGATCTGCTCGTATTCAAACTGCATAAATTCAGGAACATCACGATGTGATAAGGATTACACTTACATAGAAAGAGTTGGGGACCATAACAAAGTTGACTACAGAACGTTCTTCGCAATTCGATTTTTCGGCTTCCAGATCGCCATTTACATGGTATTGGCATCAAAAATGTATTTGAACAACTTTGACGGCTGATGTACTTTTCATTACATTTCATTCCTCCATGAATTTGATTGATATCAACAATCTAAATAATAGACTTCCTCACAAAACATTTTCTGGAAATGTAGGGTGTCAAATGGGCGTCACGGCCTGATGTTGACAAGGAAATGAATAGAAATGTGGCATCGGTTAGAAAAGTTAAAGTGTTAAGTACCCGACATCGATCTGGGATGACTGAGTTTGAATTCTAAGTTCCATACTATCCTTTTTTCATTCCTCCATTTTCTCATTGTATAGGTGAATTTCTCTTTCCCGAAAAAATATAAAACGTGAAATGCTTTACTTATAGTCTACGTTTTCTTACATCAATAATCGAATGATTGAGTTCATTTCTTCATCAAAATCTTAAACAAATCAAGGAATAACATATATCAAATGTCGAATCTATTTCTATTCTATGGTATTGCGTGATCACAACCTCAAACAGTGGTTGAAATACAGCGGTGGGTGTTTCATATTCACATATCCAATAGATTTACACATCAATTCATGAATAGTGCTTCTTGCCAAACACCAGGTTGATAGGAAATTTGCGCATTCAGCTACAAATCAAACGGGAATACTGAGAAACATTCACATGAAATTGTCGTGATAAATTAATATCTCATGATCTCCTAACTTCATTCCATAGTGATGACTAGAACAACGTATAAGTAGATAAACTAATCTATGAAAAAAGAATGAATTGATAGTTCAAAAATTTCAAACATTTTGAATCACGTCGCCTTTCAGTGCTAGAATAATATAACATAGCTGAAGATTTCATTGACGTGATATACTTCTGTCGAGGAAAGGAGGACTCGAAATTTAACTATTCATTTTGAAGACAAGAAGCATCTGGTGGAAAGACTAGCATAAGTGCCAGACGTATATTTTTCGATGTCGAGGGCTGGGAAATAATTCTGATTTCCACAAAATATTCGTTTGGAATGGAAAAACACTTCTCTCATTTCTCTCCAATTAAGTTTTATGTTCGATATTTCATTTTATAGTTGTGAGGGTAGTTGTATTTAGCATTCATGTTTTCCGCTGGGTTTGGAGCACATCGAAGCAGAACTCGACAACAAGATTGTAGCAATCAATACAGAGTATCAGAAATTTCATGAGAATTATTCGAGTTGGCAATTGTTCGTCTTTTGTTTCGTTTCTCACGTAATGAGTATGCTGTCACATTTTATCAGGGCTCCGCCCATTTCATTTCACAGAAGCTTTCCCATCAACGAAAATTTCGTCTAAAATATATCTCAACCCTCTTTCAATGAATCCAAATTCCAATGTTAATAGTTCAGTTATACATTTTAGTTGTCGTCATGTAATTTGAATTTTCGGAGAGTTTTAGCTCCTAAAGTTATTGAATTAAATAGAAAATATAAAGAATTAACAACAGACAGTGATGTGTGCACATATTTGTGTATACGCAAATCCACGATTAAATGAGATTTTTCGGATATGGACCAGAAGGTTCCATTCGATCTGAATTATATTGTTGAATTTCCAACTTATGGCTGCAAGCTTTTCATCCCTCTATGCCCGAGTCGAAATATGAAATGTGAATCCAACTTCTCCAACGTTACAAACTTAAATCCAACGTTTGTAACGTTGGAGATGTTGGATTCACGTTTCATATTTCGACTCGGGTGGTTACGTAAAAACTCTACGGTTTTCAACAATGCATATATCAGTCTTCTCAGACTCCCATTAAATTCTGTGGTGGTTTTAGAATTTCAAGGGAAACTGTACAATGTATGGTGGAAAATAATTAAGTTATAAAAACTCTAAATGATATATGAAAACTTCGTCAATGAAGCTGATTCCTAGTTGACAAGACAAACTAGAAAAATTATTGGCAGAACTGTTTTGTTACACAGAGTCGTTACGGAAATTAGAACAATTCGGAAACAATTTCGTAGGTATATATTTCTTTCCCATAATACATTAATTTTTGCCGCCGTTCAGCCATGTTTATTTCTCTCTACTTTTTTTCTTTTGCCTATTTATACTTACGTATCATCCTTAATGCATTACATTTTTGATTTCCTCGATTCTTTTCCAATGTGATACCGATCGTACCTATTTTCATAACAGTTTGTAAGTCGCAACGCAAATTGCATGTGTAGATGGCGTGTAGCATCGGGAAGTTATTAATGTGGTACCTATTGGTATCAAATATCAAAAAGCCATCTCACAACGAAGTATCACCAAACAATACTCACGGGCGAGCGCAGCATGCCAGTAAACACAACCCTACATGCGAGCGAGCATACACAATCTCACTTGTTTGTTTCTTAGGTGACGAGGGCTTTTCGGTCCATCTGGATTGATGGGTAACCGTGGCGAACCAGGTCCGAGAGGTCCAATTGGTCCAAAGAGCGAAAGAGGTATGTATGGGCCCCCGGGCCTGACCGGTTTGGATGGTGCACTGAGCTAACCAGGTTTGAATGGTGCACCGGGTGAACCAGGTCGAAAGGCTTGGACAGTGCAGTGGGTAAACCAGGCCCGAAAGGTTTGGATGGTGTACCGGGCACGATTCATGAATATGTATATCTACATGAGCATCAGTATATACTTATATTTGTACTTGATAATTGACAACTGATGAAATCCATGTCCTGGCGTGTTTATTCGTTTCTCTCCTATATCAAATTCGAATTCATGATTGTATGAAAGACCATCCATATCCCGAGAGTGTTTAATTTGAGGGATTCTCGAAACAACATTGAATAGATTCAGTCGAACATGGACGTAAATTTTAGATGAAAAGTTTCTTGACTTCCAAAGTGTAAACTGAGTTAATAATTGAAAATAATTCACAGAAATAAAATCATTTCAGGAATGAAAAATAAATATCGCAAGGGAGAATGTTGGAATAAATAAATGTTCATCTATTTTGTGAGAATATTACAAAGAAAATAAACTCATCTCAACCATTGTGGTTTGCATTCAACTTTATATTAATACAGTCGAGATTGTAGAGAGCACACGAAACGATTCATCGCTAATCGGAATGAATAATACATGGACGGGAATGAATAAATAATTAATGGAAATCACAATTGCATTATGAAAACAAACATAAATTTAGATGCGATGAATTGATGCATATTAATTTAGTGAATGAAATCTACGAAGAATTGCTCATCTTTTGAGGTGTGAGCGTGGAACAGATAAATTGTCGGCATTGTAAAATTTGAGTTTTCGATTTCACTACACCAAATCTTTTTATTACTTTCTTGCCCAATTTTTTTTTGTTAATAATAAATATTCTCGACCCTTCTTCAAAAACATCCATAATTTATGGTCATAAAAATTCAGCACCATTCAAACCCATGTGTAGTCAATTTATTATTTGAACTTCACCCTCTCCATGCTCAATGAAAATCTCTTCTAGAATTTCTTTAACCAATCAATTGATTTTTCATCTCCTCTTTGGTGACTAATTGCAAGGCCAATAACTTCCACCGAAGAGAATTAGCACTAGTCAATGAAAGGGCCTGAATAAAACTGAGCTACAAGAGTGAATGTCTTTGGAATTAATTCTATATTTTACGTAATTCACTTATTGTGTTCACAGTTAAAAGATTCTAATGGTGAGTAAATATATGAACTTTAGTTATTGAACAGTGGTACGTACTGGCCATCCCTTCATCCTAATTCCCAAACTCATACATAATCACACAATTACCATAAATTTATAATCTCTGATTCAAGCGTTCAATAAGATAAGCATTTCATAGTTCATAAGATACGCGATATCCGGTCGAGCTAACGCTCGCCGATCAAATTTCTAAAGATATTAAAATAATGAAATTATAGTCGTTCAAAATTTTCCGATCAGACAAAGACCGAAGCCACCTGAATTGAGAACTTCAGCACTTTTCTTGCGTGGGAGCTCCACGAAGAAAAGAAATACATAAAATCAGCAAACGTTAAATTTTGCCAAACTTGTGGGAACACACAACGCTCGCAAATTCACACAGAAATAGCTGACGA
>JAPYZF010000693.1:0-20401 GCA_030523045.1 Meteorus cinctellus
ATTATATATATTCTATTATATAAAACTCCATATACTGTAATTATAAATATTTTATATTTTTTTGCATTGAAGGTGAAATGCAATAAGAAAATTAGATAGTTCTTGTATTAAAACTGGAAAACCAAGGATCAGTTGATGGATATAGAACAGTTCTTAGGCCAAGACGGACAAATATATGAGATTAATATATTTATATAATTATATAACTATATAAAAAAATCAGCTAAAATAACTATATGGTATATATATATTAGTAAATATATTTTTATCTTGAAAAAATATGAAATACCATATATTAATGACACATATTTTTTTTTTATACGGGAGCAACAATAATGATAATGATAAATTGTTGCCTTCGAGTCGAATTTCATTTTTCCGATATAAAAATTGATGGTTGGGTGTACGGTTCCATGGCCGGACGTAAAAAGCAATTGTTAGGATCCTGGAATTGGTGAGCTAATAATTACCGTAACAATACTGAAATATAAATAGGTATAAGGAAAAAAGAGTGAATCTTCGAAAAGTAAATCGCTTCTAAGCTGTATCTGTAAGCTGTGAATACGTTGAACATGAAAAATGAATGAACATTTTTTTGTCGATGATGCTTCGATGAACAAGTTACTATAAAATCCACAGTTCCCGAATGACGAGGCTTCTTTCTTATCTCAGATTGCCACATAATTTATTTTGTATGAATTCAAAAAACAAGAATGCATGTTTGATAATTTCATGGAGGTATGGGGTGGATGGCAAGAGGCTCGTTAATATTTCATCGAAAATGATTAATATTTCTGTAGTTAAAACTTTTCGGTAAATTGATTTGATGACTACTGAATATTCATACTATTCCCACATGTATATTTTTGAATAGTTGTTGGAGAAACATCATTTCATTAGAGTATAGCGTTGTTCAGTACAGTGTTATATTTGTTAATACTACCATAGCCCAAGCATAATCCCACCGAATGTGTTGTAACATTTTGATGCGCGTTAATTTTCTGCTAATCATGATGCGAACAGCCAGCAAAATGGGCTCAAAATATACTTTTCACTCATTGTACCGTATTAAGAACGAGTCAGAAACAATGGATTTGTTCTGGAAACTTTGATCGGCTATATGCTAGCACATTAAATATTTGTTCGTTCAGCAATGAGAACACTATTTCAGAGTTATCTCGCCTAAATTTGTAATGTATTTGGCACAACTATTCATTTGCTAACTATTGAAATTTATGACATTTGGTACGAATATCTCTGCCAAATAAACATATATTGAATATGAATGAATATTTATCAGGGCTGATCCAAGTACGGAATTCATTTGTCACAAACATATCAACTAGAAATAAACTCTTACCCCAGTGCATTCGACGCCGTGCTGCAACCTACTCCATGTCAAACTACTTCAACCAATGTTCGAAGTGCACTGTTCCAGTAGAAGAGCAATTGGATGATTATTGTCAAACTTTGAAATACTGAATTTCGAAAAGTTAGTCTGCGAAGTTATGAAAACCGATCAAACAGTGTTTTGATTTTTCATCCAAGCAACGTCGCGTATTTTCGCGTATGTTTTCTATTTTATTGAAATGAGACTTAACGTGAGAAAAGATGTCTTACTTCATTTTCGTAGAAAATATGTTGATGTTAGTTGTACATATTCTTCCCTTCATTGAACAATATGGATGTTGATTGGAGCTGTAGATTGAGTTAAGAAAGTGTCAAAAAAGCATATTTTATAGAAGACTGTAAATAAAAAACCCTGACATCAAAGTTGTTAATCTGATGAAGTAAATTCAATTCCGCAAAACCTGGACGAATTTCCATTCTCTTAGTTTGATTCTCATAGTTGAGTGTTATCATATTTGCATATGTTTATATCCTTAGCTTTATCTAAATAACACCAAAGTTGTAAATAGTTGAGGGCGGAATTAAAAGCATTACTCAGTTTATGTGAACTATTAAGTTATTATTCATATACAAAAATCTCGAAAAAGTACGGAAATTTAGACACATGAGATTTCATAGCGACATAACTATCAGCCGTCAATTATGTGCTGGCAGCTTTTCACCAGTAAAATGTGGAACTCTATCTGGGGAAAAAACATTCTCGCGAGCATTTATCAGACTGTCAGTCAGTCTGTTAGTCACTTTATTCGTCTCTAGTTTTCTGTCTCCTCCAAGAGTCAACAAATCGTGTTATATGAAGCTGCTAAATGTCGATTTTTTCGGCTTGGGTATTTTTTTGGTGTTCTCAATAGTTCATACAGATGGTTCTAATCTATATTGCATATTTCCCCCGTTTATTAACGTAAAAAGATGCACCAAATTTTCAAACAAACCTGTGTTGATCCACCATAATTTTACGATTCTTCAGAATTATTGCTCCAAATTGTATGAAAATATGAAGATATCTGAATTTGTATGTCATCTAACATGAGCATATTGTTCAAGTACATTAAAATTATGTTGTCAAATCAATACCAACAACAATAAATCAAACGTGGTGTAAAATTTTTTAATTTTCAGAATAGTGCACGAAAAAAAAAAAAAAAATCCATGGATGAATATGAAAGTACAAATGAATCCATACTAGTGTGCAAGCCGCCATGGTTTTCCCACTTTCATGCGTATGAATTCACAAGAGAAACAGATAAAGTGAAAAAATAAAAGTTACACAAATGTTGAAAGCATATACAGATGAAAATTTTTAAGAGAAACTTCGACTATAAGAGAACGCGCATGGAGATATGTGGAATAGAAAAAAGAAAAACGAATAGGTAATGTATAGTTGGAGTTCCGTGGGGCTGCGCACCGGCATGTAAGATAGAGAAAGTGCAAAAAATGGAGTGGTGGAGAGAGCAGAGGTTCGAAGATACTCATGTCTTATACCCAGTTGCCCAACCCATGACTCCGAACGTGACTGGACTTTTTTATACCACTTCTCAAAGAATGACCGGAAGCATCCCTCATCTCTCGCGCGTTTGCTTTGACGTGCCGTCCTTTTTTTTGACACCCTTTATGCTCCAGCATCAAGTGCTCGAACATGAACCCACGCCACCACTTTCGTGCTCTCATGTCACTCATGATACTTGTCATCTTCATCACATTTCATTTCCTGTCGTTTCTCTCCCTTTTTCGTCTTTTTCTCTACTACAGCCATAATTTATCGTCTGTCTCGATCCAGATTTAATAAATAATTGATGATTCAATTAAGAGAACAAGAAAAAAAGAGAAATAATAAATAAAAAAACATGTAAACTTTTCTATGTGAAATAGTTTTATTGTGAATATTTTAAATATATTTCATGAAATGGAAATTTATTGTACCACAGACACACAAAGTTTTATATATGTGGAAAATCGAAAATAAATGGCGTATAGCTCTTTGCGAGTTTCAGGATTATCATCAAAGTTTTCCACCTACTATACTCGCCCATCACGATTCCCTGCGAACGAGTTTGAGCATCCACAAGAAAAAAACATATATTCTTGTATATTCAGTTCCAATGGGACGATCTGTCGCGAAAAGTTTTACTATAAGCCACACGTCAAGGATGAGTAGCGGCTTTTTTCTTCAGATCATACTATGGTAGAATCAGTGAGTAATCCAGGTGAATATTTTCCTCTCTTTTGCATGTGCGATCACAGCCGTGCAGATCAATTTACCTGTACAACATCTATTTACTTCGCAACACAAAATTTTCGCCGATGATGAGCAAAAGCATAAGTTCTGATCACCAATCTGTACTATATCTGCTATCACCATTCAATTTTCCGACCAAACGCTTTGGCACACACAACTATATTTCAACTGTTGCATTCTTGAAATTTGATATTCATTGTGATCATAAAACCGTCATATTCAATGACAATTTATGATAAGAATTATTTTCAATCGCGCAATTTACTTTGTCTGTAAAAAGATTATGACGACATGAATTTTCTACTTGTCGTACACTCAGAAATATGTAATGTAGTTCAAGCCTTTTTTATTCCACACTTATAAATGAATTCAATTCCACATTTGACCGCTGTTTGCATTCAAAATGGAAATTTAAGATTCGACGTATAATAATTTTATATATTGATTGACAAAACTGAATTAGTATTTTTAGTTCCGAACTTATTTTCAGCTTCTCGTGATTTGTTGTGAAGGCATAAAAATAATCATTATCACGTTTATACAACTATCAATTTAATGCACATCCTAAATGTATGATATGATCTCCCGTGATGTTTGGTGAGTGTCATAGGGGAAACTATTTCTCATCAATTGTTATTGCTGTAATCCGAAGTATAAATGCGTACAATATTTCATAACTGCTCCATTTCACACCCCTCTGGTCAACAACGGGTGATGTTTCAATTTTTAACATCATACATTATAAATGAATGTATTATTCTATGTCAGCAATAATTATCAGTCGTACACATAACTTTTTTTTTATCACCACGCATACAATATAATTTTCTCATTCAATCTGAACGATTTTACTCATATGCTTCGCTTCGGTTAATTGAAAATATATATATATATATATTAAGAGATAAACAATTTTGTTATGAATTGAATTCAATTGAATTTCTATGAGATGTGTAATGTAATGGCCGAAATAGAATAATATTATATATCATAGAAATTATCTCTACCATAAATCTTGCTGTCTGATGCAACAAAGCATGAAAAAACGAGCGAAAACTCAACATACTTATGTCTTCATGAAATTCGATAGAAAAAAAATTTTCGACAGTCATAATTACAGTCATTCTCAATGTATTCTTAATTGAAGTTTATCCCAAGTAAAATGAAAATAAGATGGGAATAGGAATAAATTCATGTGTTTTCTCCGCGGTTGTTGTTGATATGATAGACCGTTATATGTTATGACCACATTAGATATGAATAAAAATCTGGCAGGCGAAGAAATTTATAAATTTGAAATGCTTGACGCAAACGAAATATGGCAGTACATCGTAAAGACAGATTATATAAAAATCCCAAATATTCCAAATGTGAATGAGAAAGTCACATATTCTTTACTAGAACTAACGTGAAAAGTTTGCGCCATATTTTCCCATCCGCTCACCTTTGATGACGTATGCGCAACCTCATGAATTTATGCGTGACTATACATACATACATGCACACTGCTTCGCGTATACGAGTTTGGCGTAGTTGAAAATTTTGCCCTTTCGTATTTTCAATTTTACAATAAATCGTCAATTCTCAAAGCCAATTTCCAATATGTCTCGTCACACATATCTTTCCATGTATTGGTTATTTATATTGGTGAATTTTTCAATATTTTCATTCTTAATTCATGGTAGAGTTTATATTTTTCTTCATGTCAAGCATCGTATGAAACATATTTCCAGAGCAAAAACAATTTTAGTTGGTTGCAAGATATTACCGCACGTTGCTTGCTACAAACACACAACAGAGATGAATTATAG
The DNA here is from genome assembly GCA_030523045.1 of Meteorus cinctellus. NCBI lineage: Eukaryota > Metazoa > Arthropoda > Insecta > Hymenoptera > Braconidae > Meteorus > Meteorus cinctellus. The sequence continues at coordinate 5,458 of JAPYZF010000693.1, forward strand.
CAAGTATAAGGTTGGTAATCAGACGCTAACTGATTTTCTCACAGGTTTTGTGTTTATATATAAGTATATATGATGGTTGGTATAGTAGAGAGGGGTAGACGCGAGCCGCCAACCAGCACACTCTGATTCTATTTCCCTTTGGGGCGGGCGTATGAGTGTAAATTCAATATATACAATATATAAGTATACTATACACAGAACTGACTTAAAGCATGAGGATTTTCTTAACGCGCCTTAACACGTCCACGCCGAGGTGAGGGCCGAAACAAATAGCACATGGTATGCTATACATATAGAAGTAGTTAATGGAAGGGTCGCACACGCCCAAGTAACTCTTAGTGATTTCTCTTAGATCTTAGATTATAAGTTTTCGTGGCTGTTGTTAATAGCATGTACTAAGACTTGTGATAATAATCTTTACCATTTGTCTCACCGCAATCTTTTCACTTTAAGTGTCCGTCTATTTTATTTTTATTTTTTTTCTCGTAATTAATGCTGAACCGTTCTTTTCAGTTGCATCTGATGAATACTAGTGTATATTAGAAGTGACGTTTATATGAAATACGTCAAATTATATTTTACATCATTCGTAAATCAAGAAATCGGAATAACAGATCAGTATAAACGTTATTTCTGGTTCCTTCAATCACAAACAGTCATTCATGTATGGTAGTACAGGGAGACGAAAAAGATATTTTGAATTAAGGGAAATAAATATTGGATGTTTAGTTTCCTGTTTTCCAACTATAGTCTAATGAAAGAAATAATAATTCAATGTGATTCATTACAACTCCAGTATTGAACGAATTGATTAAGTTTTGTTGAAATTCAGTCAATGTGTGCATTCCAAAAATTTACTAAATGACAATTCGAAGACAGAAGTTTAGCGAATAACAAATACACCAAATTTTCAATTGAACTTACAATTTTATTTGAAAGAAAAACTATCTTTTAACAGCAACTTATTTTTAAGAATACATTGATTTTGGAACATAACGTAGCAATGAGTTGAGTGTACAGTTTTCGTGCCAAGAATTTCTAGGCTACTGCCGGTCAGAACGGTAAAAAAATATTTTGCCAATTCAAGTGAGTATCCAGTGACACAGTCAAACGGCTTGTATCTTAGCGATTACATTGACATTTGTTTATTCGCGTGCCAACACTTAATTAAAACTATTGTGTTACACGGATTAGTAGAGCACCAAGTGATTGCGTAAGTACTGCCCGATGTGTTAAAAATGTCGTTTTATTTCATTGTATTCATTCTGCATGATTCTTCGACAAATACATTAAACGAGTCTCATTCATTCCGCGACTTGATTTTCAGTATATAAACATGAGCGATTCGACTAACCAAATATATTACGCAGTGCACTTCTTTCCAAATATTTAGTGTTGAAATTTGATTGTTTTACGGAGTGCAGAAATTTGTAATTCAATCATGATTGTGGACGATCAATAGCTTCCTCGTTGAATTGTTCAAATCGCGGAATTTGTCATGGGAAATGAATTTCCAATTTCAAATTCAGCATTGACTGTTCATATGAAATGTGTAATCATAATTTGTACTTTGTCGTTCATATGTCGCCAAGTTACTCAAAGCGTTAATCGTTCCTCAATGTTTCTAATGGGGATCAGAAGTGCAATCGACATAATGTGATGTTGCCTATGTTTGGATATAAATACGACCTCATATAAAGTGATTGCCATTCACTGAATCAATTCATGGTAGAAGTGATCTTTTCCCTACATTCTTGGTTAGAGCATCAGCTATGGAAGAGTAGGAATGACAGAAAAGAGGAAAAAAAAAAGAAGAAAAAAGCCGCGCCAAAAAATTCAAAGAAATGGATACAAATGAATAAATCAATCATCAGAGGTGCTCGGGTGACCACAGCATTTTGTTGATACACGACGATGATTATGGTGGAAATGGCAACGAGGGAAATGAAAGATTTTACCTCAGTCTACGTATCATTTTATTTGGATAGAGGGACACTAATGTCGTATGAGCACGGTCACGAGGGCTGTCGCTACTTGAGGGTCATCACGTGCTAGGGTGCGAGGATAACTATGAGGAGTGATGGAAAAAGGAGTTGGGATACAGATGGTAGATACGTGTTATCCCGCTTGGGCAAACCTCTTGACCTCGGAGCTCTTACACCAACACTATACTATACACCGTCCATTGATTTACTACACATGAAAAAGATTGCAAGTCATGAAAGACTGGTCTAGCGAATACAGCAACCAACAATTGAAAACTCATTGACAAAGAAATCTTAGTGTATCCTTTGATCGCGTTCCTTTTTTTTCTTCTGGTTTTTGATCTTTTCATACGAGCTACGATGGCGTTACTAAGATTAGATGTTAAGTAACACAATTGTTCAATGACAAACAATCTTTCGAGTAGAAAGGAGGAGGGAAACCCGGATTCAATGAAAAATGTAATTGGGAACCGATTCCATTCACCCATGTTGTAGCGTACTGAAGGAAAGAATTCCTAGAGGAATTTCTAGAGATATGAAGAAGTAATATTCTATTGTTTATGGACAATCAAACACCGTATGAGAAAACGTTATTTTCATTTGAGCAACGCGGATTTCACCCGGTAATTTTTAGTTTTATTCAGTTTCTACTCTTTTAGTTTTTACAATGCACAAAAGTCCATGCCAGATGCATCTAGAGTGAAGAATTCGATTCTCGTGCGATAATAACGTATAGTCCATTAAAAACATTGTCGTTTAAAGTAGCTGAAGTTAATTAGATGAATACCTACACGTCACTCAAAAGAACAGGCACTGATCTCAGTTTCTGTGCTTTGGGAGATAACATCGAATAGTAGAAAACGCACTCCTACAGAGTAATTCTATGAAAATTCGTTGCAGATATGCAAATAAATATGTCGATCGACTATTCAACATCTTAATTGTAAATCCATTTCTCATTCATATTTTGGACTAGCTTGGATTATATGTTGGAAAACTTATTACATCATCAACATGCGGTGATAAAAAGGCTATTGAATACATTCGATATTTAAGAACGTTCATTACAAAATACGTATACGCTCCTTATGATTATGAATCTGCAGCGAGGGAAAGTGAAGTAAAAATAATTTTAGTTAAAATGTTACACTCACTGATAAATGAAATGAAAATTAACTTCTGATATTCGTTTTTCTGTCCAATGAAAACCGTGTGACTCAGTAACTTATTTGTAGAGCTTGAAAAAATTTCGTATTACATGGAACGATGGCCAATTTCTAAAATTTAAAAACCACAAATGTTGGAAAAGAAATTCAATCTTTCGACACATTCACACGATTTTGTAATTGCACATGACAAATTGTTTTATTGTCAGTAGGAAAACTCTACATTCGATCGAAACAGTAATTCTATGATCAATTAATAGCAAAAATTTGAAATATTATTTAGATGTACCTATCTTGCCTATATCTTGCCAAATATAATTTGACTTATTTGAATTATTTCAATGATCGCGCCAGCCTGAGTGACAAACGCTTTGCACTCTAGGTAACTCGGCAGCACAAGAACGATGAATCGCAATATTTCATTCGTATCCTTCATCCATCAGATTACCCGGAAATTACATTTTCATTTTATTCAAACGATTTGTAAGATTTACTGGTATAATGAAAACTACTGAACGAGGTTATGGGACGTGAGAAATTTCATAATCATTCTCTTCATAAATTGTGTGATCGCTTTATATTGGACCTGTGCCAACTGTGAGCCCTGAAACGATCAACAACGTTCAGTCAGGCCCAAAAACTCCTAAATTATCAATCACCAGCAAAACACTTGATAACAAAACTCCATTGACTGTATCACCAGAATCACAATTTCTGCAAGGAATACCACGAACATCAATGTAACCAAGACTGACCCAAAACTTCAGCGATAGAAACTATGACTCATGCACCTATCCAGTTTTCGGAAAATTCATCGTAATCAAGCATCTTATGGTTGAAAAAAGAATCTAGTTTTAATAGTTGCTAATAGGCTTATTTATTGTGAAAACATAGAACTGGCGATGCATGAATAATTTGCATTGCGTTAATCTGAATTCAATTTGGCTGTTACTCTGTTGCATGGGAACATATTTTTTCATTTTGTCCATTACACATATTTCACACTCATACCATAATCACCAACACTCATCACTGTTGTGCGCGATGGGAAGAAAAAAGCATAACAATACAAATAACAAACATTTGCTAAGCTCTCCATGGGTAGGCACAGCTTAATTACGATACGTGACTTGTCAATACCATTTGGAGAAGAGCTCCGAGAACGGAGGAAAAAAGTAATTCGCATGTTCCATTTGCAATGCTAATGGTAACATCTGTGCATCTAGAATTATTATGATCCATTTGCGATTCGAGACTATCCGATCAAATTTTTTGGTTCGCATAACGTCCATTCGCTGTATATAGAATGGATCTTGATTGTCATAATTACCTGAAGCAGGGACTGAGCCTTTTTAGAATTCTGAAGTTCGATTCTCCATTGACTGAACGGATTATGGGGGTTTTTCTCCTTTCGAATCACAAAATGCAAAATATTATGATTCATCAATAGTAAGTGCATGTTCTATCCTGGCAAGCAGATTGAAGCAGAGATACATATCTACTTCGAATATTTTTGCCGTCTCAATAAATTCATTGAAATCCTTTTAAAACATATTCACAAACGTATTCGATTCCATCTTTCAGACGAAACTCAAAAATAAACATCGGAATCAAGAGCTATTTTATGCAGAAACAGTTCTCCTATGTATACACGAATTGTCCTTCTAACAACCGACAAGAATTAATTTGAATGGTGAGAAATATGGTGAGAAATATTTGAATGGTTCTGTAGACGATCGTAACAGCTACAGACATCGGGTACCACATAAATGAAGATGAATATGAATAGTTTTCTTGATATTACATAGAAATTGTTAATGACGTAACAGTATCGATCTGAATTGTGTATTGTGGTTCTAATAATCTTAATATGTTTGTAAGGAATTTGTCTCAAATGTTAACATCCAAACATCATCAAAAGAGAAAATTGATGCAAGATGCAGATATATACACAAACATACTTTGCAACAACTAAATTTCCTGTAGTCCTTATTATATGAAATAAAAACGGTGAATGGAATGAATATATCAATGCAATAGACCTTATAGAAAAGTAGACGTCGATCAAAGTGATAGACCTATTCCCTGATTTATCAACGGCAAAGGATCAATACTTTCTGTTTATGAAATAAATGAATCTCCCCCCAAATTAAAAGATCATACAATTGATGTTTCAATACCGTTGATGATAAACTCAATTCAGAGATATTTCATCTTTAGCAGGAAAAAAACTATCATCGTAATATGTCGCATTTTCTTATAAAATTTATCACAATTATATTATCAACCTTTATTTTTATTCTAGTCACACAATTTATGTTGGCATACATATTTGTTATCCTCAGAGCACAAGTCTTCAGAGAGACGATTAAAGGTCGGAGTTATTATTGATTCGCACAAGAGAAAATGTCACAAGAAGGAAATAAAATCACATGAGTAATTTCCACTCAAGGGATAATAAAGTTATGTCTCTAAAGTATGAGAATTGCATTGACCACCATAAGATGCATTTCTAGAGTAGAAACAAAACAAATAATGAGCATTTTATTGTAGACAACTACTTGAATTATCTGAAAAGACTGAGAGACCACTTTTTCTAGTGAACAATTATAATTGACAGTTATTATTTTGTTATAGTATTATTCATCGCGGTTTCGAATATTCAATAGCACAGTAAATTACAGTAAAGGGATTATAAGTGTAAAATCCAATCGACAAACGAAGTAAGCGACGTCCACTAGGGAATTGTTACATGGCGAAGAGCATTCTAATCTGAATGAATGGGGAGATGGGGACAAAGTGCTGATGTCCCTCACAGCAAGTTATATTTTTGAACAAGATCATCCGGAGACAATTGGCGAATACATAAACTCGACGAGCGGAAAGAGCAATTAAACTCGCTAATGCCATCTAACTCGATAATCTTCTTTCCTTAATTGTATTCGCAGCGGTAAATTGTTGAGACAGGCAACTACGCGAAAAACTTGTTTCTCTCGCAGAGTAGATAGTGAAAGCAGTGGAAATGATGAAACAAAGAGATAAGACAAACATGGGAATAGTAAAGTTCTTATACTTATGAGCCATTATTATACATGTTTTTTCTTTCTCCAACGAAAATAATATAAAAAAAAACTCATTGTTCCATGATAGAGCTATATCAATGGACATATTTTTATTCCTATATACACGGGGGGAGAAGCGAATGGTGGAATCGAGCTCCGGCTGTTTCAATTTTGAGTCCGCATCGGAGATCGATTGGGCGCGACAACAATTCAGTGCAGACTGTTCCAAAGCTGCTGTTACTATACCAGTAGAGAGTCCCGTAGATAGAAAACACTATTTTTTCGGCCTTGCAATATCAGCGAGTGTGTCTCTTTGGATATCGGAGCGGTCGCCAAACGACACCGGAGAGCGGGTGAATTCTCTGCTGGATAATCCCGACGAAGAGAGAAATAAAAACAAATGAAAATACAAATAAAAAGCAGTGCAGCCGATAGACCAAAGTCGGCCAAGCGATGGTACACAAACGTTGTGCTGGCGTGTGTACTGTCGTTGCAAGTAGCAAATCGTCCACTTTCTCTAGCTTGGCAACACATTCTTGTTTTTGTTTCATGTTGTAATCAATGTATAAATAATTGTAGAAAATAGTTAAATATCCAGAGAAAAAGAAATAAACCAGTTCTCATAAAAAATGGGATTTATTCTTCGAGAATATACTGGCATTTTTCAGCAATTCTTTCGTTTGATTGTGCTTTCTTTATTTTAATGCCAAAGTAAATGATACTACTTGGCTGTGTTGTAAGAGATGAAATATCTTTTCATCATATTGCATTGGATCAAGCCTCGCTGTGTATATTGTCTTGGATTTTCGTCACGGCTAGACGATACCTCATGATTTTTTACCGTGGTTATCGGAATCTTTCTACATATACTCCTGTATAAGTTGCTGGCATAATAACTTCGTGATTGCTCCTTTTTTGCAGATACTATAACTTATTGAAATGGAATCCAGATATTTTTTACTATGAATAGGATAGTAAGCGAATTACACGCACCATCAATTACAAGATTATCACATGATCACCGTAAAATTTTGTTTGTGGGCAAAAATAGATTAATCTGTGTAGATTACACCAACAGTAACACATGTAAAGGATCGCGTTCCAAAATGATTTTTATGCGTCTTTGATTGAGAATGATTTGGGACTAAATGTGGATTGCATCTCCGTCCAACATAATTGGTCCTGATACGAATCATTTTGCATTACACTCCTTTTCTATTCAGAATTACAATCATTCGATTCCGATTAACATCATTTGCGTTCAGGTGCAAACGTAGTACGGTCTATTCCAATTCCCTTCACCTATGAACATAACGATGGAAAATACATCGCTACATTTATCAGAATGCGATGGACAGAAACTATCTGCGGCTTCATCTAGATACGATCAACAATCATCCCATATATACGTTGAGCTCTCTCGACGTTAATCTAGTTCGTGGCTTACGGCAAACGAAATTAACGATTCGTCCGTTGTGCCTTGTCCTATTTCACGGCATCAAGAGCTTTCTCGACGCTTGACAACATGACGGGGAAAAATTTCCTCAAGGTTTTTGTTTTTATTTTCGCTCCACAGAATTTTCTGGATTTATCACTTTTCTTCAGCTTCCGTGTCGCAATTTTCCTCTCGCTTGGTATCGTAAGCCTTGGAAAAGAACTAGCCCGATCACAATAATATATAAGTATTGTTTGAGAGCTACAAACATCTTGCAGAAGGATTATAAGATCCGAAATTACAAATCTTCATTTGATGTAAACTCTAAGTTTTATGTGAAATTATGCATCAATTCGCAACAGATTTCCACTAAGAAAGAAAGTGGCTTACGATTCAATTCCGATTCACGAGATTCATGCCATCATAAAAATGACAGAATGATGAATCAATACTGATCTCTAACATCATTTACATGAATTTAGATAGTCGCTGCCCAAAAAAATGTAACGTTATTCGTGCTTGAAGCCGTAAATAGAACAATTTAATCCAGTTCCGGCCACAATTATAAAACAACCATGAGTAGTTGAGGCCAACGATAATTATTTCAGATCCCCATTTAAAGTAATTATCGTTTCTTCTCTTACATTGTCCAATTCACTTTAACTCAACGCGATTCTCATCCTTTAATCTCCGGTGATCAATCTACTCGACTTTCGCTGAGATCCTGGTGGGCATTTACTTCCAATAACTGAATTCTGTTCGATATGAACTATATAAACGTGTGCATATACATATTGAAAGCAGAGAATATCACAACCATCCTCACCGTAATGCACAAATTCGATGAATAAAAAAATGTTTATCAATCTTTAAAATATTTGAAAATTATAACGCTAATGGTTGAATGAGCCACTGGTTAGCCACGTGTTATAATGCTCAAGGACGTACGTGCATGCACGCAGTCGCGTGGTTCGCAATATCAACCAAAGAACACAACGATCGGTATCATGCACAAGCTAAGGCCGCAAACAAGGGAGGTCGCGGGCTATTACAACCGTTAATAAATCAAGCGCGTGAAGCGGTTGCTTTTCTCTATTTCTCTCTCACACTCGTTGTTGTGATGCAAGGTGTGAGGCAACTGCAATGAACAATTAAACGAATACGCTGACGTTTATTGGCGATCGCATGTGCTCACAGAGGTAACATGAGTGAGTTATGTAACACGCAACTTCTATGAAAGATTCCCCATTATTTATTTGTTTTCATTTTTTTTTATTCTTTCATACCACATTGGTCATTGTTCTAGGCTCGGCAAAAGTTGAACATCCATCGGCTGCAATATCGAATTAGATTTAAAGTGAATAATTGAGATTCATTTAGAATGAGACAATTGATGGTTCATTTAAATTTACCACGGATGAATTGCTAGTGGGAAGTGCGTAGTCGAAAATATTTTCGAGCGTGGTTTTTATTTTGATTTTATTCTATGAAAACGGATTGGTTTTTTGCACGATGTAGGTATAGACAGAAGAAATAATCATTCATCTAAAAGTATAGATAAATTCAAAACAGGAGAGTTTTTTTCCTATGGAAGCTTATGTCGTTAAACCTTAAGCGCATGATTTGGTTTATTAAGACTGACATTTCAGTTTGATCTTGTAATGTACAAATTATATGCAGTTAAAGTTTGAAGTCACCATGTCGCATTTCGTCACGAGCAACGTGATGGAAAACATCCATACATGCTGCGAGCAACTCGGTGTCATCAATTATTTATAATTACTGGAATGTAGAGATAGAATTTACTCCGTTCCCAAACTTTGGTCTCGTGTACACATAGTAGGGTGGTATTTTTATGGGAAGGGAGTTATCCTATTTCCTATTACTATTTCATTTAGTAATTCCCATTACTATTTCCGATCAAGAAGCAATAAGCAAAGGAACAAATGATGACTTTCCAAATATTGAACAATTACCACGTACAATGTTTTGTAATTCGTTATTGAAAAATTGAAAAATATTGAAAAACATTTAAAAAGGTTCAAGCAGAAATAATGCAAAGTGTCGAAAAATCAATCGTTGTGAATTAGTATAGTGCCATTTCATCACACTACATTCCGCTAGTGTAATTCTTCAGCTATTCGCAAAAAACAAATTCACTTCTAGGTGTATTTGGAAAATTAATTAGACACAGATAAATGTATCTTCGCGAGTATGAATAATACTTTTTTTCTATTGTGGTAAAACCATGGATAAATTGCTCCAACTAATTGACACTGACGTACAATATACAAGAATTTCTTTCTCGTTCAGTTAAAATTGACATAGGATTGTGTGAAATGGAACGTGAAAGAGAGAGGATATTCTGATGGCTCTGGCAAAAAGTTATTAGCAAGATTATGGGTGGGACACTGGGTAGGTAAACTTCAAAGGGACCAATTTCTGTTTTCAATTCAGACTTCTCTGTGGCTCTTTCCCATCTCTCGATCGGGTTAAAGGCATCAGTCGTCCAACCCAATACTCATCGTCCACTTCTCGCAAGTTCGTACCGTCTATCATACATTTTGCTGCATATTTGCAAGGGTCAGAGAAATGTGCTAGAATTATACATTCTCTGTTCTACCCTTTATTCAAGAAATTTCAGTGAGCTTTCAACGTTCACTTGATCATTCGTTCGTGACTTGGATAAAATTGCACTAAACGTTCATCAGGAATGAAAAGTTTTAAAATGCTAGCCTCATAGTCGTGTTAATATTATATACAATAGAAGATTCGCACATATTTTGAGTTTATTCTCGTTTTTAATTTGATCAATATGTTGTAAATGTAATTTAATTTATTTCTATGCGTTGATGTCTAAATATATAACGATGAAATTCATTGATTTGATATTAATGGAAGCACAACATCACATGATTATTTGAGATAAAAACAAAAAACGCACATTCAATTCGTATTCAAATTCTTCAAGGTCTGCATGGGAATTGAAATGAATAGTGATGAAAAACATAATGTTTAACATGAGATAAAAGTTTAGGCGGTATTTTGTCCTAACCTTTTCACGATTTAGAATGGTCATACCCTTAACTTCATTCAAATAGGTAATTGAAAATTTTTTCATTTCATTAGCGGACAATTCAATTTCGCTTGGTATAAATCAAAATTTTGGTCTTTGTGTTCATAGTGGTGTTTATAATATTTCGAACACACAGAATAATTACCTCTTGAAATATTTCCTTAATAATATGACTTTGTAGAGGCTACACAAAAATTGAGATATCAATCGATACTCTAAGAGCATTGTCTGGAATATCAATGAAGAAAATATCTCGAGAGCAAAAGGTCTCCCTACCTATCATCAACATTATCTTAAAGCCCTTTTTTTTCAATATATTGCCGAGCAACGGCCCCTTTTCATTGCATTTGTATAAAATAGTTGAATTCAGAATGAAATATCACTTATCGTTGTTTTATAACCACAATCAACTCTATTTTTCACTTGATTGTGAAACAAAAAGTCAAGACATTTTCAATATCATTTTTACCAATATCATTTGCGAAACAGTAGGCGGCAGGGTGATTTTTCTTTTTCTATTAAGATTTATTGAGGCCAATATATAAAGTAGAAAGTTGAAAGGGAAATCGATCTACGTGACATTGTATTTTTATTCTCCAAGACCCTTGAATTATTCAACTGCATCAATCAGGAAACGAATACATAATATGAATAGGTCAAGCTAGTGGGCTAATTACGAACACAATCGACATTGGCAATGACAAGAAAACATGGGGTAGCCGCATTACCTACGCGACAACCGAGATTAATCAGAGCTCTCGACGTCCGTAGAAGTCGATGACCAACACTTTGTGGTTTCCTGGTGCTGTCGTGGGGTCGAAGAAGCACGACGGACCACGAGGGGTTGTGTATAGGTGGTGACTACATGCTCGCCAACATCAATCTCTCTGCTTGTTCCGAGTGGCATTAATTCGGAACCCTTGTCCCCACGTTTTCACACGCCCGTTCTCCTTTCGCCGCCTGTCCTGTAACTACTGAGGACACTCCAGGCCCTCCTATCGAACCCACTATATACTGATAAATAGTGCAACGATACATCACGTGCATATACAATATATCGCACTTTTTTCCCCCACATTATTTCCATTTGAAGAGCAAAGTGAATAAACCTGTATTGTCTAGCGCTTCAAATGACTTTAATTATTCAAGTGATCTAGAAAATCATTTTGTAATCGCGAGTTTTGCTTTTAACAAGATGAAGTGAATGTAAATAGAAATGAATAAATAAAAAATGAATAAAGAAACTTTTTTTCCCGGCAATGACGGCTAAAATTTTAATGAGGAATGGAAAGAAAAAGTACCATTCATCTCGAAGAGTATGTTGAAAACTGACAAAACAGTTGATATGGGATGATATAGATGGTGGATTATGAATGGACTCGCGGTGGACGAATAAAAATAGGACGAATAATGGAGGTTGGCAGAGCAACTCGAGAAAAGTCTCCAGGCAGGGAAGTGAAAAAAAAAACACAACCTCAAAAACGAAGAGAAAAGGATAAAAAAAATATCGTGAACGAGTGAAAGAAGCGGCGGAAAATAAAGGAGCGCAGTAAAAAAAAGCCCAACCTACTCGATTCTGATTTACCGTCTCTGCAAGTTGAGTACTCTCATCTGCACATACATTATTCTGTATATTATGAGTAAGATAATTTTCCAGTTAATTTTCCCTCATATCAACACAATAGATATATTATTTTTTTCTGTAAATTTACAAATTAATGATTTGGTATATAGATCAGCAGAATAATATTGTACTATCGAATGAGATGAAACTGTGCAGCGTTATGATATAAAAGATTACCGTTGACTTTATACATACTCTCGTAAATGAGCGGCTTTTTTTTTGGTTGCAGATGTAGCTATACGTTTTTCCTTTCAACTCATTTTTAAATTATCCAAACGAAGTGGAAGAGAAAGCAGTGGTCTCATAGACTTCAGTTAGTTTACCTAATTAGTGAATTAAGCACGGACTCCATCGTCACAGACAATTATTCGAGAAGCAGCACTTCAAACACCTATGAGTTTTTTCAAGTCATCTAATCTATAAAAATTGTCCTGAATCGTTGACGTTTCATATGATATTGTAAAGTGCAATCACCGTCTTGCAAATGCTTCATATCATTCGATCATTTATCGAATTACATTCGTGGCTCAACGACCCTGCCGTACCTGAATTGAAAGCAATGAGGCAAAGATAGGTAGTGGAATAACGTACGCATCTGATGACTCACTCGAAGTTTAATGGCTATAAGACTAATTTTTAGTATTGCTATCTGCCGTGTGTGACGGTGAATGACACCAAAGGCGTAAGGTTTTCATCTTCTGGTGATTGTACCCACTGCGGCAGTGTCACTAGAAAAAGCGAGCAATCGGCTCGACTATCAAGCCGCTGTCCATTATTGAAGTTGGACTCGAAGTGGCAGCGCTTGCACAATATGGATGTACGTGGGTGCTAGCCGGTGTTCGATTGAAGCAACCTGTTATCGACCGATGTGCGTATATATTCTTTCCAACGGGAGGTTTGAACGGGTGATTATATTGATTTGGTTTTCAAAACGCACATTTCGTCTGGCGCATTGGAAAAGGAAGATTATTGCTCGGAATATGTTGTGAAGTATCGCGACATCCTACCTTTTTTGAGAAACCGACATTATCAATATGACTTTTGTTTGCCCAACACTCGACTCTATCATCAGGTGCTTCGTACCTTATGATTATTTACGTCGTTGAATTTAAATGATTTTTAGACATGTTCCATTCATAAGAAGAAATGATAACTTAGATTCAAATACATCAATTCAAAATGATCATTAGGTTAAATATTATACACTTTGCATGATAAATTGATGTCATTCACAATTATCAATTATTTCCTTGAAAAGCTGTACATTGATATAAGATGGTAGGACACTAATCAATGCTGATAAAATCATCACGCGAGTCATATTGAACAAACAGCGATCTTATGTTTCAACAAATACAATGAATCAAACAATTATTGAATTTTTTATATCAATAACGATTATTAGTATTTTTATTTTTCAAACTGTATTGAAACTTACGAAGACTAAACTGAATTCAAGTCGAAAAGTAATTTTTATCCATTTTATTTGTCATTATCATATTGCGCTAATATTCAATAATTTCGTACGATAATTGCTAACATGATTATGGCAATCACTGCAATTTTTAATGTTGATACTCATAACACGCGATGGTAATAATTACCATTATGGATGACTAATTGACATCATAACTGTCACCACCAGTATATGATACGCATGTTTGTCCATGATAAGAATTATTGTCATTATGGACAAAGAGTGGAGCATGCCTCACCCTACGGTTTCTTCTGAGAAGTGTATACAAAAACACGCAGCGAAATTCGTGCAGGAAAGTAAACCCAAATTTTTTATCAATTAATTGATTAAGTCTATGTCAATGCCAGTGTTACACAGTAATAGAGAGAGGGCGCTGAAACTTTGAAATTGCAGCCCGCTTGCAAATTCTCGTACTCAACATCAATTTCATCCATATTGCAACAACTAATGCACTAATAATTAATTCACATTAATTGAAAGAATTGGAAGAGTGAGTAGCTGTGAATGGAGTAAATTAAAACTTCATGTATGATCTTGATATGCGTGGTGGTAGCTATTGCCATTGTGACATGATGAATATTATTATTTGGGATGATAATTATTGTTATAATGGATGAGAGTGACTTCTAATCCAGGATGACAATAGTTATTATCATGTAATGGTTGTCAATAATATCTAGTTGGATGATATTCAAATTATTGTAGAGAATGATAGCCATGACGAATGATTGATGACAATGGTTATCATCAATTTCCTAGCATGAGATAAAACCCGTGTGAAACTGCGTACAAATCAAATGAGTTAGTATTATCAATTATCAATGACAAACATTTTAAATTCACAAACATGATTTGTGTTTGGATTTTCTATAAATTTGTGTAAAATTACAACGAAACGGTGTAATTCATATCGCAACGAATGTGTAAAGAGTTTATACATTTTCTTATTACTTTTACAACTACAAACAAAAGAAAGAAATTTTGTTTTTGTAAAATAATTTTGAGGACGTATTTGGTCTTCGACAAATCCTCGAAGCAGCAACATTCTTCTGTCACCACAATATTTTAGATAAAATTTCTTGGAACAATTTTTGATATTACTGACACTATTTACTTGAA
>JAPYZF010000694.1:0-22738 GCA_030523045.1 Meteorus cinctellus
CGATAAACTTGTGTGAAAATGTGGGATACTCATGTTAAAAATGAACTTGAGCAGCGCCACTTTCTCACAAGTTGAGGGTGAGCCAACCAGGCTTCCGTAGTCTCTCGGTCGTTACCAAAACTTTGAAAGGAACTTTAAAATTTGATTTCGATCGCAATGGCAACTTGCTACTACACAGAGCACATTCAGAATGGAAGTTTGAATCAAAAACAGCGCTGGCATGGAAGAAATTGTAGTCGACGTTGTTCGAACGAAAATAGTGATTCCGCAAGAGAATCGTTTATGACGTCAATGAGAGATAATAAATCCAGTAAATCATACGCATGCGATGAGAGCCATAATTTTACAGTGAATGATTCGCAATGAAGAGAAAACCTTGATTATCACGGCATTCAAGGGAAGGCGTTTTTCATCAATCAACTAGTTAGTAGCTACTATTGAACTTCTTCAAAACTATTATCGAATTTGTAATATCTTTGACGCTTTTCAGTAATTTAATCAATTGCTGGTTAAATCGGTTGAGCATAATGCTTTTGATGTCGATGTGATGATGAGGAATATCGCAAAAACATCCTTAAGACATTGTTAAAAATGAAATTCAAAAATAAGCGGATTTTGACTCAGCAGTTATACGAAATGGGAGTTTCGATCAATCGAATCTCGCTACAGGAGAGAAAAATTCACGCTTGCAAGAATAGCTGCAAGATGTCATGTCAGTTTGTTACAAGATGGCGGGTGAGTGAGTGTCCGTGGATGGGACGAGGTCTGAGTAAATACACGAGGATATTTTCCCCTTAACCCGTGGTGTTTGTGGGTTTCAGATATATCTTATCTCCAGAATGAAGACTTGGGCCACACCAATGAACGTGAGTCCATTACGTTAATTATTGAATAGTTGAAGGGTTGTCATTATTGAGGGTGGTCGCAACGCCCCGGGTTTTTAAGTTTTGTCGTATATTGCTAAATGATGACGATACGCACAGAATAGACAAGGCATTACTAAATATATGTATCTGCGCGTCCTTATTTATGCATGCATGTATGCATGCATGCTGTATATGCGCATGCATTCATGTGTGTGTCATTGGGATGCTGGCGTGGTCTCCCGATACCGTGACCTACGATTTGGCTTCTAGGTTATAATCACTTTTACCACGATGAATCAAATATTTCGTCAAGACGCACGATAAATTCTAGCCTTCTCGTTATCAGCTGTCGAATTTTATGGAATTTTTTCGTGAAGTTAATACACTATGTGTTTGCTATTTCACACAGATCGAAAATGTTTGCGTCGTCTTTCCTCGGGTGTTGTTAATCATCTTGACTATCATAATCTCTGTTCATAGTAGTGTGTATCTGATTAACGGTGCATAAGTAAGACACCAATGTTTACTCGACTTACTGGAGAAAACATCTCATTGACCAGACATGGAATTGAGTATTATTTGGCAGAAACTCGCCGCAGTACATAGTAGAATGAGCGAATCGAATTAAATTTTTACCATCATTTTCAAGCTTTGAACATAATGTGCTTGTACATAATGCATTTGATTGACATCTCAATGAATGGATTTCTTTTGTGCGATGAGGTGGTCTTTTAATGTAATGAAATAGTAACGAATTCGTGATAAATAACAGAAAGAGAAAATTGTCTAGTGATCTGGTGAATGGTGACATCTAGCGTCGACCATCCAAATCAATATAATGTTCAAAACACTATCCAAGTCACAATGAAAGCGTCATCGAATGTGGACGTGTGTGCGATAAAGAGAGCAAGAAGAAGAAGAATGTATATATCTATTGTTGAGTCTGGAGGTCTTTTTCCTATCAGAGTTACTGGTCTCATCTTTCATCCTCTATTTACTCTTTCCATCTATCGGTCAACGACATAACGGGCTCATTCTAATTGGGGTTGCCCGAAACTTTTTAGAGCTCCTGAAATCGTCATCGACGTACGTATGGTACGTGAGCTACTAGCACTCTCCATACATTCTATGTTTTCAATCCGCCTAAGAAAGTAAGAAAAAATATCAATATGCGTATTATCAAACACCGTTCATCCATTCCGTGTTAACTACGGTTTCACTTCGAAAATGTTATCGAAGAGAATATGTGAGCTTACTGGATGAAATTGAACTGTCGAAAATCGATCACAGTTTTTTATCAGTTTAATTTTCCCAATAATGCGATGGTAAGGTGGTTTTCAGTCATAGGTAAATGTTCAGTACTCCACTTCTGATGTCTGTTCAGTATGCCGTTTCCGAAACAGTAAGCGAGAAATCTCATATTTAAAGTACGATTCTCAGATGTTATCTCCACACTTATTTCTAATTTATTATTAGTTGATACAAAATCTTACGGTGCGTGAGAAATTCGTGCAATAATTGATTGAGCTGGTGAAGAGGAATCTTGATGAATTTAAATTACTCGTCTTATCCAGAAGCCTTAAGATTATTAATTAATCTAACTAGAATTTGAAGAAAATTGAACGTTTATTTGGTAGTGTGATCGCAACAGACATTTATAGTTTGGAAACCAATGATTCTGGCGATTTGTGAAAGAATGACTTGATTGAGAATGGACACAGATAACCACTCCTGAGAGTTTTTTGGAATAACTTATGTTAGTATCCTTTAATCCTGATGGAGATTCGATGAGTCAACATGTAGCGAGAATTCTAATCAAATTCTTAGCCCCAATAGTTTCATCATTTTTTTTGGATTAAATCGCTTAACCCTTGGCCATTTCGAGATATTTAATATACCAATCATAAAAATGCTATAATAGGGGGCTGCCCATCGCAGTTTCACTCGCATTCAATCTCTCTTCTAAACGCCAACTGGACAAAAGACGATTTTTCTTAAGGTTATCACTAAATTATACACAATTCTGCAATTTCAAAATGAGTTTCTTTGTTTTTATTCATTTGAAATTTCATCCGGATTTGGATTATAAAACGAAAACGGCTGCCCAAGAAAAGGTGGAATCCTCCAGAATTATGTATCTGCGAGACGGACATATTGAACTCATAAAACAAAAAATATGTTTTTGGAGCTGCCATCGGACAGTGTTCTTTATTTCTGTCAAACCTGCGAAGCCGTTGCGGCAGATGGTGATTTTTCTTTAAGTTGGTGGAATTTCATTTGACCTGTCCAACAATTTCCAAACAGTTGGCTATTTTTGTTCGAATACAAGGATACTCAGAGGGAAGATCGATGTGTCATCGTTGAGTAAAGAATAGATTCCCTAATTTTTTTTTATATGAGTATCGAATCGTCTTCGCTCATTCATAATAAAAACTTGCAATATTATTGACCGTCTAGGTTGTGTTCGTGATCTCAGACTCAACAAAATGGTGCTCAGTATCTAACTATTGTATAAAGTTCGTCTTACGCTAATCTTCCCCGTTCCGCGATTTCCTTTCGAAAATTTCCAATGTGATTTGCATGGGATGGTTGTGCTGCCTCATTATTTGGATTTCAAGTCATGAATAATGTTATACATGAAAAAATACGGAGTCTATATTTATAATCTAAGAATTCCCACTATCTACTCTTCGAATGCAAATACATACTCAAACGAAATATTTCACTACTCCTCTTTGGACAAAATGTTTACTTGCCCTGTGTGGCCACGAAACTTCCATTCCTCGACATTAGTGAGAGGCAGTCAGCGCATGTGCACGGCGTGAAAAATTATGAGATAGTTAAGCATGCGCTGTGCTTTTCTTCAATATGATGGAATGACGCTTCCTGCCAAACAGGGCAAATATCCGATTTTTCCAGCGCGGGTATAGGAAGAGTATGCAGGTCGAAATGAATCACTTAGATTATCCGTGCGAAAAATAAAGTTCTACTTAGAGTGAATGCTCACAAATAATTTCCGGTCGTTAGTTTTTTTCACTGTGTTCCCAGAATGGATCCAAAAACACATGAAACACTGTCGATAATATTAATCTCATATGCTTTTCATTTATTGTGAAATATTGTATCGTCAATTCAGTTGATTTAATTGCTATGACCCTTGACTTGACTCTATTCGGTATTTATCGATTTCTTATTGAATCAATTTCACTACCTGTTGTTATGTCGATGTGACCCATGCACTATTTCAAATGTACCGTGATTTGTAAGTTATCTAATATCATTACCAATATGCTTGGTGAATAGACACGATATTGATACGACATTATATCATAGATTGTTTCTGTTGGTTCATTGTTAGATTGATTTAATAACCATGTAGCCAATCACATATTGAACAGGAATCGTCTTTTTCTACGGATCCAATGTAACAAAAAAGATGCATAATATTATCAATTTCCCAGCTATATAATTCTCATTTAGTGTCTTCACAGTGCTGTTGATCGGAGTATTTTTAATTGAAAATCGTACACATGACATCGCATATACACGTTGTCGAAGGAGTCAGCTTTGTTCTTCTCAAATATGAAAAAACTTCATTGTGTCGCATTATATTTGATAAGAGCTGTATTAATCTTGATTTGAATCGCCTCTTCACAATTAATGAGTGGTTGTCGGGAAAAAACAATTTTACCATGTGCCACGATATTTGTGTGCCATTGTATTATGCATTTGAATGAAAAACTAAGATTAAATTGTAGAAGAATGGGAAAAATCTATATAATCAGTTGAAAATTTATTTCATTTTACACTTTTAACAACCGAATACGAAATTGAACCAGATCGTTAACGCATGAGGTTTCCCGCGATATTCCGAAAGAAATATTAAGGACGAATATAATATAAGGATACATATTTGAATTTGAATTATTCGGGCGGATGAATCATCTTTTCCCCATGCAAAATTACCTATACATCTGTAAGAATGTGTGTGACGCGTGAATTTTATTTCGATATAGCTGGCAAAATTATTTTGGGTGCTGCGTCACACATGATTCTTCTTCCATCCTTCACAGAAATCCATACGTTGGTTACTCTTCGGGCAATTCTATGAAAGCGGCACGCACGAGGTCACTTCATGAAGTGATAAGTCAACAATGATGCGTAGGTGGGCTTAATCCAAATTCGTGCCCATGGAGAACAGTTTAGGTTACAAATCTTCAGTGGTTGCAACCCTATTGCAAGCGGGGGTATATTTTAAATTCACCTCCAAAGTTGTTGTTTTGGTCGATACTACCCACGGCGACTATAGACCATTAATATCACTTCAAGAAGAATTATTCATATATCATTTATCAATTGATTGAAAATAATTTTGATCAATTATTTCCCAATTCAAATTTTGCTGCACATTTTCCTTATCACTCTTTAGAAGAGACAGTGAGGTGAAAGATATTTTGCTTTTTGTGCACTACTACGACCATCCAAATCGTGAATTATAATACCTGTTGTAAGTGAGATGAAAAAATGTAAGAGAAACACTAAATATTGCTTTTTGAAAAAATATATTTACAAATTTTTACTGCTAGACTTCACATTTCGACGATGTAGAAAGAATATGTACAAAATATGTAGCAACGTACTTCAATCTACACCGTTTTGAGATTTCTTATTTTACTTCACGTAGTGAGAAGAGAATTGTTCCATTTGTTTGGAATTTTACCTTATCTGCTTCTGTTAATTCATGTCTCAAAACTTGCCGAAACAAAACCAAAATAGCTTCAGAGGGTTATTGGTCTATTGATAATTCAAACCACTTTTAGTTAACAGTGCTTGAAGTTGATGAGGCTTGAAAGTATACTTTTTCTACGTGTTCATGTTCTGCTATTCCATAATCGATTTATAGCTGGATTCACTTTTTACTGCATGCCATATACTGCTCAGCCAATAGACATGATTGAAACATTGCCGCAGTTTTGCAAAATATTATTGCCATGCTTTTCTATGAGATAAATTCGTATTTTCAATACTTTGTAACATTGACCTGGTTCTCGCTGTATGCGCGTGAAATCCATTTGAAAGAATACTCAGTTGGGGCATTGGTGCTGCAGACTTTCCTGCTATGAGCGATCTATAAGGTCCTTGTTTAATCGAAGGGATATCTTATGAACGGCGATTTCGGCGGGGTCTAATGAGAAATCGATCTTGAGAATTTAAAAACCGGGTCAGCGAATTTAAAAAATTTCACCATGCAGAGACGTACGCGCCACAGTTCTTCTCAAACTCCTGCTACAAATTGAACTATAATTTTTGCGGTGTTCCTATCAGGAAATTTTGGTTTTGCTGGACACAGATTTTATGCAACTTCGTTGTCTAAGGCAATGGTGGGCCACCGACGTCACCAGCGAAAACGATACAATGATGAAATAGTAACGTTTATCTAGGATGTGAAAGTGCAATTTATGGATGATAGTCATGTTCAGTCCATGTGCATATGTATGCAAGGGTGGCCCTCATATGGTACGTCAATAAATTTTATTGCTTCAGCTCTACATCATAACAATTTATTTTTTCGTTTATTTCGTGAAATGCCTCGTCGGAAAGACACAGTGTTTGTTTTATTTCACCCATTGATGTGCCATTAGAAATATATCATCGAAGTTTTCGATATCTCACCATGTAATGTTTGTCAACAAATTCTTCAATAATGTAATAAGAAATACGTGCAGAAATTCCCCATGATAATGAGAGTGTTTGACACTCGATATACTTCGTATTGAGGAATGCCCGATGCCGAATTTGTACGGGCTTGGGTCTGGAGATATTGAATATACTGACAAGATAGTGACTCTCTATGGTTCATGGTCTAGATTTTACGAGCAAGAAGAAAATCTATTTAATATTATTAAAAAAAGTAATTCTGCACTAAACTGAAAATGCTCAATAAAATTGATGATAACAAAAGATAATCTCTTACGTCGGAAGATATTTCGGAGCAATGGAACGAAAACGGGAAATGCAGGCTAAAGTTCATAACAGAGTGGCTAGCGAATCGAGGAGACAGAAGGGGAACATGGTTATTAGGTAAGTTATTTTCTATTGTAGTGGATTCTCCTACATGTCAGAGTTCAAACCTGAACCGCATTTTTCGCCTCCGGTGCTGAGAAAAATGGTCGGTGTTCAATTTTAAACGAGATCAAAATGCCATGTCAATTCTTCATTTTTTTTTGTTATTGACATTCTTATTATTTGAATTTCTCGGTGGAATTGTATGAGAGATGAAGGATTCATTGATCATAGAATCTGCACTCCCGTCAAGGTTTAGTAACAACCATTTACTTTTCGCTCTCAATCGGCTTTGCATTACATGAATGTTTTAATAATACTTAACACTTAATTAAATACAATACTGTGGAAGCGACTTTGGTACACGTCATCACATTTCGAACATAAGATAGAATGATTTACAAAAATTTGATGTATCGTGTATTCGGCTCCAGAGTCTAGAAACGCCTAATGTATACCCGAAAATTGTATTCCATTTGCATTCATCGGGTGCATCGATTTCCGCACAGTTTTAACGGATGCATCAAAAACATGATTCTTGGTAAAATGTTTCTCTCCAATTTCGACAAACAGTATTTTCATCTTGATATTGTCGCATCATGCATCAGTTCAAGTGTGTGTTACTCAAGGGTTTGTAGATAAATAATGACAGTGTTCAGATATATATATGGTTTTTCTATGTGGTTATTGATTCACTGCTAATATTTCAATGAGAAATTATTGGATTGATCTATTTCAACTGCGCAAACACCCACCGCTATCTCCTTGGAATGTTGCGTTTCATTCCCACAACGGTGGGAACAAGGAATAGTACTTAATGTGGCATATACGCTGACGCAGTTCAGCGGATTGGCTAATCGTCGTCAACAGATTCGAAAATCCGTAGATTCGAGAACAAAAAAATTTGAGTGAATGGGTTAGTTTCGTATGTATTCGCGCAATTGGAAATGGGTGCTTCAGCGAGTGAGTAGAAGTAGCAGTGAGTAACTTTCCTAAAAATCGTGAATAAGATTTTATGAGCCTGGCTTGGCGGACGCGTTTCTAGGGAATGAATAAAGGTTTGGAGAGTTTGTCAAAGTTGACAGGTATATGTGGAAATTGCGAAGAATGAGCTGACTTTTTTTTATTTAGTCTATTGTCTTCCATCATCATTTTTCTCTTCTTCCGATTCAAAATTAGTGGCATTCATGCTGATATACTTGTAGCCTCTCTATTTCCTCTAGGAAAAAGAAACGATATGAAGGGGAGGGAATGATTTGCACCCAACAGATTGTGATGGATTTGTGATTCAGAATTATACAGTGAATCCCATAATAAACCGAGTGGAATGCTCTATGCATAATGGGCTAATGTAGTTTTGCACGCTTTGAAACGCATATAAAAAGTTACATATTTTTTTAAATTCTCGCTATAATTTGGTGGCATTGTATGAAGTTCCAACTTGATGTGAAAAATATAGTTGTCTTAAAAACATTTACTAATCGTTAATAATGTATTAACTTCAAGCTATACAGTGGTTTCAAGGAATATGAAGCTAATTCAGGATAAATCATAGAACTACTGAATTGGAGAGTTTGATATCAGACGTAGTGGCTTGTATGAGTAGCGAAGTTTACCATTCTGTGTCACATTTTGTGTTGTATCGTGTGCTTAATCGCCGTGCTTCTAAGCGTGCGAGTGAGGCTATTAAAAATACTGTTTAGCTGTTGTAGTCTTCCAATCGGAAATAACAGTGAAAAATTTCTGTGATTGGATCACTGCTCATAATGATTAGCTCGACAGTTATGCTCTAGGGTGTGCATCGATGACAATCCGATCTTGCTTTTATTATCAGCCGTGAGATCACACAGTTGGATTTATGCTATTTGAGTGGAGGAAGAGAAAAAGCAGCAGCGGATCATACCAAAAATAATCGAGAATTTCCGAGAACGGAGTGGCAGTGATGAATAAGATGATGAAAACATATGCCGTTATAGAACAAAGTGATAATGCGTAACAAGAATCTATGGTATGCTGGTCTCCTTACTTCAATCCCTACTTTTTTGAATAACAACTCTACAGTTTTTTCTTCTTTATTTAGAGTCAGTACAGTCTTGCTTTGCATCGTTCTCCATCTTGTACTGTTTTTCGGTAGGGTTCAAGTTTTTCTTCATGTTGGACATTCGATTATGAATGAGATTTCCTCTCGTGATTTCATTTATAATAGAGTTCCTATGCGAATCACATGTTTTAAAGGTAAATCATGTTTTTACTTATGCACTTTCACGGTACAGCCCTTAATGTAAATTCATGTGTTGAATTGCAAGTGGAGTTCAAAAGGCCAAATGAATCGATTGAACATGGGAACCCATGAGAAGTGTGGAAGGCAGTTTTGAGCAGGTGCACGGATACGTTTCTGACAAGTCAAAGAAGCCTGAGCGTGAACAAAGTGTGTTCAAACTTTATATTGGTTGACGTGCCTGTGTCCCTGGGATTTTTGTCCAGTGCATAGTCAAAAATTAGGGAGCGAAGAATCAAAAAACGAGAATGTGGATTGTTATTGACTGCTCTAAGTTCGTTCTAGATAGTATTTTTCATCGCAAAAATAAAGACTGTGCTGAGTTTTGCTAGCATCCCAGTACAACGTGCCGCCAATAAAAAAACATTCTTTTGAATTTAAATATTGAACTGAGATTATTATGGATTTCGTATGAGAAAGAATGTCCACCACCTTCTCATTTGAGACTGCTCTGTTTATATCGTTCAATTTATGGCTATCTCAATTAAAGTTTTAATTCAAAGAAATATTCTTTTTCATCAACGTTTCATTGTACTAGAATGTTAGCACAATTTAACACAACCTTTATTTTTTCGATTAAACATTGCAACCGCAAGTGCAAAGATAATAAACATTTTTTCTCGTACCAAATCCATGATTAACTGCATTGAATCTTTCAATTTGAAGAAATAATTTATCAATTCGCGTTACATTTTCCTAGGATGTTAACACAACTTAGTACAATCTTTATTTTTGGGATAAAAAATTGCAGTCGCAAATGAAAAAGTACGAAACATTTTCTCCTTTACAAATACAATGATAATGTCAATTTGATGTTCTAATTTAAAAGAATTTAAACAAAAGAATATAAGTTTGCGTAGACAATGTCAATCGATAAGAAGTTGTCAATTTGTGTTTTTTATTGAAATCTAATCATTTTCTACTTATCTTAAAGGGTAACACTACTCTTGAGCTAGCAAAAAAAGCATAAATAAGATAATTTTTTTACTAATATTGGAAGAGCGAAATTGAGGTGGCAGCCAAAGAATCGATTTTCTCGGAATTTTTGAAAAATACATTTTCATAAACAACATATACTGGGACCACGTAGTATAAAACTAGAAACACTTGGTAAAAGCCTAGAACAATTTGAAACAACCCAAAAATTCCCGATTTTTTGAAAGTGGGATGTCATCTAAATC
Organism: Meteorus cinctellus; assembly: GCA_030523045.1. NCBI lineage: Eukaryota > Metazoa > Arthropoda > Insecta > Hymenoptera > Braconidae > Meteorus > Meteorus cinctellus. Next base: position 10,389 of record JAPYZF010000694.1, read on the forward strand.
ATTAATCTTCTCGAAATCTGTGGAAAATAAATTTTTTTCGAACGCAATATTTTGGAACAATATAGAACAAACCTAGCACAACCCAGAACAACCATTAGAATCGCGATATCTTAAAAGTGCGGTGTCAGCTCAAAAATTGGTTTTTTTTTTAAATTTTTTCTGAAAGTTTCATTCCCAGCCCTATGCTATAAAATAATTGAACACAATTTCGAGCTTGTGAATTTATTATTCGATATTGTTCTTAATCGCATAATCTGAAGTTCAATTAAATAACATCAATGTAGTTATATGTTCATTTTAAAAACGATAATCATGTCACACTAAAAATGAAAATTTCATATTAATTTACATACATAAAAAAAAAATCATTCCGAAATTTCGCATTAATTTGCCTTAGTACACGTTAGTATTCCTTGGAATAAGCAAGAAAAGGAGAACATCGTTCGTATGTTTTGTTTGCCGACGTCATAATATATTCAGATGCAATTATATCAATATAACTAGTATTAAATGCCCTAGAACAATTGATATTTATTGTTTCTGAGAATGTGGCGTGCGCGTGCGCGAGGGAGAAAGAATAACCTCACACTTGAGCGAGTGCAGCGAGTAAGCAAATACAACCCTACTTTTCTTTCATTGTGATTTTAAAATTCTGAGTAATTTCCTCTTTTTTTTTGACGTATGAAAAGTGCCTTCTTTAGTTAGTCCGAACAACGGGGAAAAGATATTTCAGTGGATTATAAACGACGGAATGAAATGCTACACATACAATTAGTATGAAATCTACCAATGCTGGTCGAAAAAGTAGGGGTACTTGCAACACGATTATTTAGAGTTACCTGATCGGCGTGTGCTTACCTATAACAAATAAATTATATTCTTGGCTAACCGAACGTAGCATTCCGTGTCACCATACTACAGAAAAATGGGAAATTTCCAGACATTTTCGGCGGCTTATAGTCATATTTGTATCCTTAAATCTGATGCGTCAGGTTGAGTACGAGCAGTCATCAACAGCCGCGGAATCGCACGAGCTAATTATCCTTTATTTGTTTGAACAAAATTATAAGCTTACGACGTCTTGCATAGAAACTGTATATGAACGTCAAAACGGCATTCCCCCTCCACTGAATCTCGAGATGCCTGTAACCATGTGACCAGATTGATTTTTTGAGAATCTACTGTCGCAGAGGATAAATTTATCATAAAATAATCATCAGATTGATATAAATTCATAAATACAATCATTAGGATGATTAAGGACTTCAGGCCAACCAGTATTTCTATTGCTTTATGATAAAAGCATAAACTCCTTGTATCCATTAAATTTTCGCTAAAAGGATTCCTATCTTTCGCACGGTGTTGATATGTAGGAACACATGTTATTGGTGAGATGGAACAGCAGGTTGGCTTAGTGATGTGATCTCAGGTATAATCGAAAAACTTTTGTGCACCTACCGATATTTGTCTTTACAAGTTTGAGAACTAAAAACCTTGACAGGCCAACCTCACACGAGAGATGATCTTGCGTCAGATTTTGCTTGTACCGACAAATCTATGTTCGATGTGTGCTATGAAATATATGTCAATTCATGCAATTCTAATTTAGAATTCCCAAATCTCACGTATCAATTTGTTTATCGCGCTTCGAATGTGGAACAATATGGTTTTAATATGTTAAGGGGGTTCCCTAAATTAGGAAGCTGAAAAACAGCGTTAGGAAGAAATTGAGAGATTTCAAGATAGAGTTTTTTGTATATTTGAATAATATGAAAAAAAATTTGTTGAGATAAAAAAACAAAATTTTGCCCAATTTACAAAGCTATGGACGTGTCGTTGCAGCACTCTTCAATCGATAAGAACGATCCACCTCGTTATTCTTGACTGAAACAGAAAACCCAAGAAATCTTGAATTATTATGTATTTTTCTCTTATGTGAAGTGAAGCAGAAAAAAAATGGGAAAATAGAAACTTGTAAGACGCGTTTCGAACTTCTCAATAGGGAAAAATATCAATTTTAGTTACTTACGCTGATAATCTGCTACTCAGCTATTCCTGGTCCATGAAGCAGTCATCCAACTTTAGACACATTAAGACTCAACTGGGCATAACTATCTGGATCATAACTATAACTATTGTATTGAACAACCCTTTAACCTATTTTAAGTGTAGAATTCTGAATAGGAAGCCGGAGTGGCTATCGCTTGCACATCTGCTCGACCCTGGTTTGCTTCTGGCCTTATATGTTCGGAAATATTCAAAATTGGCCTCTATCTCTTTGTTAACATAATCTTAGATAGTATATCTATCGATTCAAGCAATGAAAAAAAAAAAATCAATTTCCTCGATATTCTAATTCCGGCCTGAACTTTCGGGAGATACAGGACGTTCTCTCATCCTCAAAAATTTCTAGCTCACGATACTATATGAACGTTTGTGGCATGAAAAAAGAATTAATTGTTCACGATACTGTCTATTTAAAAACGAGGTTTATGAATGTCTGAATCTTCGAATTAATATATAGTTTATATTCGAATTGAAACAATAGGATAGCCCACTACTTAACCCCTCCTCAATCAGCATTGCCATGTTGATTATGAGGATGTAAATTATAGGAATTCCATTGTCCAGAATTAGGACTTGCACTTGTAGATTGGCCGATATCATGATCATATGTGATTGTGTTATTCGATTTCAAATGCCAATGAGTAATTTCGGGTAGGAATTAGCAAATACGACTAAATATTCCATCTCTATACAAAATATGGCGTAAAAATATTGATGAGTTCTAATCTACCTTGATTTAGTGATAACGAAATAAAAATTACTTCGTGTATAAGGTGACCATCTGATTGTTGATTCACCGATTTTTTTCTTGAATAGATCCCATAATCATGCTCAGGTCTTGTGTAATCGAGTTTAAATTCAAATTAGTGTAGAAAAGGATTTTCGTTTTCTTTAATCTGTCCAAAAAAAATTTTTTACTTTCATTCATTCTCATGAGGAAGTCTACAGATCAGTGTTTTTCATTGACAATAAGATGCTGGTGGAATCACAATGGCCACTCATCTATTTTTTATTAATCTTTGGACATATGATCGAATTTCAATGGCTAATATCCAGACCTCTCAACTGCCAAATGTTTTCAAAATTTGAGAATTATTTCCATCTTTATGCAACGGTTCCGCTCATAATCACACAAACTCATAACATGTTACCGATGAACACGACGTAGGGTACCACATACCACAAAGAATATTAGGATATTCGCTTGTATGAGAATAACGCCGTCTGCGTATGCGATTGACTGGAGTTCTCCTTAACCTCATTCGTTTTTAAAAATAAGTATTAGATGATTACCAGTATTGGAAAAATTTTTTGGAGATATTTTTCGATTAACGATCTATCAGGTAGCGTATTAGAAATTAAATCTAGCACCCGTTTTACAAAAAATAATACGGAAGTTTATGATCTTCAAACGTACCCTACTCAATGTCTTGAGTTTTCACCCGAACTATTCCAGTCAGGAAGTAAACGCAATGCAGAAGTTTGATGAAAAGATGATATGTTATAGGAACGAACTATATGAAATTGTATCAGAAAACTCCGACCACACCGCAAGATAGATATAATTAATTGAAATTTGATAATTCCGATAAAATTGTGTGATTGCTGGGAGCAGGTATGAGCAATGTGGCAACGATTCTTATGGCGTAAGCGTTCTGATGTTTTCATTCATTTCATAAATTTGAGCATCTGTTGAATTGAGTGAATTTCATCAGGTTAGGCTTTTTAAGATCGAAATAACGTATGATGTTAGACGCAAAACAAATGCACAGTAGCAATTGGTATCGTTGCCACGATCATTCCTCTGCTGCTATAAATGTATGTGTGGATGCAGACTTTACTAGTATTCGAATACATGTGAGAGTAGAACGACAGTATCTAAACAAAAGTCTTCAATCATCGATTCATGATTAACCACTTGCACTGTATGAAGTCCTTGGTTTGGAGAACTATATTTCTGAATGTGACTGTTTCAGACCATCTACTCCAACTGAGAAGTCGGGAGAAGCAAATTCATAGGCAGCCATAGGGGCCAGTTTTAGTCGGGGTCATGCTTTGGCAAATAATCGATGAAATCACTTAATTTTCATACTGAATTGAAATGCATTATGAAATTCATAAATAGATCTGAGAAAAAATTCCGAGGAAAATTGCTAGAGTTATAGATTGCACGAATTGTGAGATTGGGTGGTGGGGATAATTTTAATTGGACGTGTATAATTAACCCTGCGCGGTCCTACTGGGCCGTTTGTGACCAGAGCCAAATGGGACTGCCAGCCAGTCAAAATATAGTGGGACCGCGCAGGGTTAATGGTTGACCGCAAGATACTGTGAGTAGCATCGCGTGGACGTGCATATTGCATGAAGTGCTATTGCGGCTCTGGATGCGGAAAGATTTCAAACAAACGAAAGTCGGGATAATTTTCGCTAACTTTCAAATATTATCAATATTGCCTTGTTCTAAGTTATTATTTCCATGCGTTGCTCCTCATGATCCGAGGTCATGTCTTGTATCTCAAATGAACAGCATATTTGCAAAAAATTAATATTTCTATGAGTACGGCAACTTTATCATAAATTATGGTTACAACTTATTTTCTTCAGAATCATTGGTGAAGGCTACTTGGGACTATGCTGCTTATAATCAGCGGCATAACAAACTATTGCACAGTACCAGTTCACTGATTCAAGTAGTGTTGTCATTCGATCGGCAGTGAACCTCTGTAATTTTGATAACCAATTAATGTTTGATTGACTCAATGTTAGAAAGGTTTCCGAAGAATTGCGGGGTAAAAAGTGGAAGAAAAAATACCAAATACCAAAGTTCTATCCAGTTATACAGATCATTATAGTTTAACACTGACGTTGGAAATTGATGGTGGCTCACTGACCACGAGAACTTGCATTATTGTCATGATTTATTATGGCTTCATATACTTCTTATTCTCCTTCTACATATGTTTTTTTTTTATTGTCCAGCTTCTGTCCGGATAGATAGCATATTGGCGTCAGTGATGCGTGAAACCACAGTCTTACCAATGTTGAGAGTTGAGTACCATACATCACCGTATAGTAGCACCGATGCGCGTCGTATTATCGATCGCGGGCGTCGACGTCTCGGGACCGCATTGTGGCGCCAACGTTAATATTGCGTACTACTATAGGTTAGATTTTGCGCATGGAATATATTGTATACCAAAAATATTCAGGTACTTCTGAGTGAGTCAATCCCGTGTCTCCGAAGATAGCCGAAAGAGCTCGAATAACACCAGAGACAAGTTAAATACTGTGGACGCGAGGGGGCGCAGTCCACGTATGGCCAACGTCAACCCGCTGGGTTTCCCGAACAGACAGCCTCGTTTACGCGCTACTACCCGCTTTCTAACGCTGTGTATTGTGTTCCGTAAATTTTATATCGTCCATGTTCCATGATTTTCTGGTACAATATCACACATCGTTGTCTCGTCAGAGATTGATATGCCGTTATAATAATAAGTTACGTTAGCTCATTATCTTGTGAAAGTCTCAGGAGTATACGAGGTTACCGTTTAAGGTTGAGATGAAGAAAGTGGTGAAAAATTTAGTGGAAGCACATAAAAGTACCGAGAGTCATTCGGGGGTGTGTTTCACTATGATCAGAAGAGAAAGACAGTGTTCGGATTATTAATATAAATATCAATTCTCACTTTGTAGGAGAATCATAAGAATCACATTCCTCAATGATATGTTAACAGAATGGATGATCCTGATGCAGTTTCGGCATTGAGTTCGAGGAATGTCGGATAAGTATATCCGGGAATACGAATTGAAAAGCAAGCATGGCCGTCGTGTGTGTTAGATTGTCTGGATCTGTTTCAAACGTGTCTGCAGCCTCCGTTTTCGCGGAAGCTCCACATGAACTAATTCGAGTGTATGAAAACAGTCTGAAGCAATGGTAATTCTTTGGTATAATATTGTGTAGATTGTGACTATCGAATGAAAGGAACCGAATCGAGCAGGTTGATCAGATCTTTTCGAAAAGTTATTGTGGTGAAAGTAAGCTTCCGTCCATCAACTCGTAGGAATGAACGTTGTAAGCGAGTTCTAGTATTTTTTTGTTTAAGATTTCGTATTTTGTAAATTTTTTGAAAAAAGAGGCAATGAATATTCAGAACAATTTCGATACGAGATGTTGTAAATTATGCGGGCAGTTATAACCATTTGTGAACCCTGAAAATTTTTTTAAGAAAATAGTCCTCCATTCGTATTTCCAATACTTAATAATGTTCCTTATGAAATTCGGAAAAAAATGAAAGATTCAGTATCGCACATTTTCAACAATTCATATTGGGCTGAGATCATCAAAATATTTTTTTGAGACCGCAATAATTGTAGATTCCTCGTGCACCGTGGAAACCGCGCGTACTGCTCTTGAATGAATTCGTATGACTCATTATTATTGTATCGATTTCGTTGACAATTTTCATGACTGGTTTTGTCGGGACGGTTTCATAATTGAACCAATAGAAAAAATATTAAAAAGCATTTTAATATTAGATGCGAACATGGACCAGGCTCTTTCAGTGTCAGGCTTAGGTTACAGAGATTTTCATGTTATCCACCACCAGTTCATTATCATAGAGCTAATGTAAACTAGTGTCCAAACACTTTTGACAAATTTACAAACTGATAAGGCAGTAGTAAAAATGAATTTCGCCGCGCAAATAAACAAACATGATTTCTATGTGTTCCTCGTTGTGCATTCTGCCAATCAACAGGTCAACGATCATTTTGTTTTTGTGATCGAGTGTTGCGTGACGATACAGTGGATTACATCAAGACTTGAACTAATAAGACGACAAATTATTGGGATATACAGATAAAGTATGTCACACAAACATACACACACGCACAAGCACCATATATAAGTGCACACCATTACTGTTTTTATAGCATGATGACGGAGTGGAAATAACAATGGTTGATCAAACTTGAAGATTACAATTTTGGAATGATTTTTCAATTGCAAAATGAAATTGTTTATGTGTGATACAAGTGATCAAGTAGTATTATTTTTGAATTTTTTTCCATAATTCTGATCGGTGATTCAAATTATTATGTGGATACATGAAGAAATCAATATTCTGGTAGATGCTGGGAGGTAAGAAAAGAACTCGCTTAACAAAATTATGCCATTTAATTTGTTATTTGGTTAGAATCAAAAGGCCGAATTAGATATATGATGTATGCTTAGATATGAACGATGAAATAATATAAACCGTATAGACGATCGCGATATGATCAACTGCTGAAAACAATCTTTTGGCATGTAGCGATATAATGAATGCAAAAAATAGAAGCCAATTTCGCCGTTAACGTTATTCATCGCATTGATGTCAAAATAACCCAATCTAGTGTTCATGATTTATGCAAATAAAAGTGCGAGGGTACTGTATTTTTTTTCTTCATGATTTATTTTTCTACGAACACAAATTACAAATATTATTTCCTACTCAATCCCCGGTTCATTAGTAACTAGATTTGACTTGATGTGAAAATTCTTTCTATGGTCACAATGGTCAAGTAAGGAAAATGGAATGAGTTTAAATCACCTAAGTATGGAGCCCATCGTGAATCCCAGTTGAAATCTAGGTTGTAAATCACTCATTATTCTGTCATCGACTATTTTGATCTCCCGCCAATCGCTTTCCTAGCGAGTTTATGTTGGAATATGATGTTAGTTCCGTAACCTGTTCTATGTTGATTGGGTGCTCGGTACTTCAACTAAATATATAATACGTTTTGCGTGACAACCAAAAGTTCACAAATATCATTTTTGAATATGACTGTGAATACAACAAGGTATTTCACTATTTTTCGTTGTCATTGTCAAAAATCATCCTCCAGAATAAATGGCGATAATATTTCAGTGAAGCCCTCTTTTTGGATTGTAGCGATTAACTGAAACATGGTTCCCATAGATTATAAAATGAAATCACAAATATGAATTCTCTAACCTGCACCACGACGGCAGCACATGCTTACGGACGTCACTGATTTAATCCAATTGATGAAATACTTGGATTTAATTGATTTTGGACAGTGACATTGGCATAATGATTGTATCAATGCTGGATTATCGTCAATCATTACAAAATTAGTCATTTCTGTATGTTGGTCTGTGGTGTTTATATTTATATGAGGACAGGGCGGGGCTACTTCACCATGGGAGCAAGTTGGGCAATTGCATTATCTTGCAAACTAAGGATCACACTGTAATGGTCCAGCTGGTGGAAAGAAAGTAATAAGCAAGTATTACGATTACGCGGTGTATCCAAGATCTGTAGAAATTATCACCAAAGAGTAAAAAATTGTTAAAGATACTCCAACTTTTATGTGAACATGTCAGGTTGGGGCTAGTTGTGCAGAGAATGCTATTATTCCACAATGTATTTCCACTAGACAAAAAACATTTTGGCTTCAAATTTTGTTCTGAGATGTAAAAATACAAGAGGGAGACCACGAGGGTTACTGCCTTAAGTGGGGGAATGCGTGTAAAAGGACGTTTTCATGTTGATTTTCCTTAATTTTTTTAAGGTATAAAAAATTGATTTTATTAATTGAAACTATCAGGTTATTTTATACATATATTTATGAGTATTTTTTCATATTTTACAATAATATAACTTAAAAAGTAGCGGAGATATCAGCTGATACACATGGTAGGTTGTCATCCGGCTTAGCAGTTGGTGTACACGATGGAAGCCGCAATTTTTATCTGAAATGAATGGCACAGAAAAATTATTTTTTTTTATATGTGTATCTTCTATATGAACCTATATTCCAAAAAAAAAAAAAATAAAAATTTGCATTTTTTAGAGGGCTGCTAAAATAATTCGTGATTTTTCACCATGTTTTCATATATTGTTTATTATTGAAAAAATAGTTTGAATAAAAATATCGCTTATGATTGAGGTTCATACAGAGCGTAATCGTATAAGGAAAATTATGAACCAAATTGCAAGACGATTGGTCTAAAACTTTTTGAGCAAGAATGCACACCGTTTTGAAAAAACTCGTTTAGAGAAAAATGCGTTTGAAAAAAAAGTGACAGAAAAAGTTGATGTATAGTAGTATTAAACTAATTGAAACAACTTACCAATTAATCAGCTATTCCAGCACCATATTGCAAACCTTCTTTAGCTTCATATGTTTCATTTTTAACGCGCAACTTTTCTTTTCGTCCTTTCCGCAAGTCACGTTCTCGGACGCTGTATCGAAGGGCAATTACTAAATCGCTTATAACTTTTGAACGAATAGGAATTTTGACTTGAAAATTTGAATCTATATTTTTGAATAGTTTTACAAGCGATTAGTGAAAAAAAAAATTTGAATTCCTTTAAGCCTCGACACGTATTTCCCCCCGCAAGTCAAGAATTGATGGTATAGCAAAGGCTGTGATAGAAGATCAAGAAAGCGTGAACGCTAATGCTAAGAAATTCAAAATAAAGTGACGGACTCTGGCAAGAACCGTATTGAAATTAAAACAATTGCGACATTTCTTTCAATTGCTCAGTTCGCCATACTCAACTTACTCCACTTATGAGACAAGCTGATCACTCCGGATTTGTCTGGCATTCATGGCAATAACTGTTCAACCAGGCCTGATATAGTTTTCCGTTCCATAAACGTTTCGGGAATACAATTCAGTGAAAAATAACACAACTAGCCGCGCTCAACCTTATTCACGATCTCTCCTGACAATTTCCATCATATGTATCAAATTTCACAAACAAATTGGAAATTTGACGAACATTTATCGATTCTACTCTTTTGTGTGTTGTTAATTCGTGTTTGTTGCTTGGTTGTGTATCTGCTTTTGTGTTTGCGGAGGTTTCATGAGGGGGTGTTACGCGCGCTCAATCTGATATTCGATTGACGATTAGACGAAAATATCAATAAATGCCTTCCGCAACGAGAATATGATTCAGTTCATGATGCAAAGTTCTTTTGTCACCTGCACACTGAATGGATCCAAATTGTAAATTTCGTACTAGTTGTGCTGACTAATTTCTCTATTTAAAATCCCGTTTGTATCAACAATAACACTTACAGATGATCATCATTTCTATTTTAAAAGTAAATCTTTTGTCGTGGGTAAGTGTTCGAATCATCTTAGCGTAAAATAGATCATCAGTTCCTTGTACAGAACATAAATCTGAGGATTGCACGTAAAATGGAGGCGCTCCCACTGAAAAAGGACGGCATCGAAGCAATGTAAATAGAATTGTAGCAATTGCAAGACTTACCGGTGTTCCTTTCACCAGTCTCTCCCTGCTTGTGGCTGATTGCCGGTGAATGGAGTCATTCCTCTGGCACTTATATTTATTGGTGCTCTTTTGTTTGATTTACAATGGTTAAGAATTAGCATATTTGAATGTAGTTATTTGGAGCATTTGGTATGATGAAGATCATGCTCCATACATGAGAGTATCTGAATCGAATAAGAATGATTCAGTAGGCACTTTCTGTATCGAAACGCTTTCACAAATTCTTGTAACGTCTTCGAATTACTGGGACTAATGATTTCTAGGCACTTCCAAGGTGTGCGTTGCTCATGAGTCACATATAGATCTGGCATTTACTGTATAATCAGGGATACCATTTGAAGGATGTTTTCCAGAAGAAGTGTCGCCCACATTTCAACACTGAGCAGCCAACATATACTTGTAAAATATATCCCTACAAAAATAACCCCGCAATAATATTCATGCCGAAATAACCCTACTATCAACTAGTGCATTTATGTATATATTTATGAGTTAACTGTACGATAATTTTTGGGTAAGAAATTCTGTAGTGGGAAGCCAGTATTATCACGCAGTTCCTAATCGATTGTGGTAGCTATAGGGATTTCAAATAGTAGTCGTGCATGTCACCCAACCCTGGCTTTCTGCTTGGTCAGCGCTCATTGTGGTTGTTTTGTCCACTATAAGAATAAAACAGAATGGATATTTTCTGAGGTATTATGAATTAACTTCCGACTGAATACATCGGCATCTATCTATCTCATGACACTATTCCTCGAAATGTTTTCATGACTTCGTAATAATTCGTTTCATAATCGCCGGTTGAATATCACGCCTTTTTGTTGCTATTTGACTAGTCAACTTTTCATTTTGTATCCACGTTTGGTATCCCTTCCTTTGCATCGTAGGGATTTCTATTAAGTGTTTGAATTTCCTCCAAATAATAGATAATTGCATCTAGAGTACAATAGTCCCTCTCAATGGTTCCTAATTCGGAGGCTAAATTCTCAAGAATTCCTTCATGAAGAGGGGGAACCTCATTTATTTCCTGACAGGTGAAGCGTAACAAGTAGGGTTGTATTTGCTCGCTCACGAGTGGGGTGCCCATATCTGGTAATAGATATTTTTTGATGTGCTTGATTGTAGAATCGCTTCTTCATATTTGATGCCAATAGGCATCACATCAATAACTTCCCGATGCTACTTGCTATCTTCGCTTGTCAAGTCCCACAGAAATTTCCATTTTCCCGTTTAAATCCCATTTTCAGATGTGTTTATGAAATAACTAAAAAACTACTCTACCGAATCGAAGCTAAATCTAATCAGCACTAAGTTACGTCAAGCCCTGATTATGTCATGGACCATTCAAATCGCGTTATTTGTTCGGGCGTAAAAATGGGCAGGCTATGTTAGGGACGTCTTCAAACGTCGAGTTCTGTTAAAAAATCGATTTTTCATTTCCGGGTTAAACACAATAACTTCCCATCGGGGAGTTGAAACGATATGAAGCATGCTTTACACTGTGTCATGCAGAAAATTTAATACATTAGTTATATGTTATATGGAATGGGTATTTAATTTCAAACATGCGTCTACCACGTGACGTCACGTGGTAGACGCATGCGCTCTAATTCTAAATGCACACAAATATATTCCCGTATAATATAATGAGATGGGGAGCCCCCATCCCCCAATTGAAAAGAAGTAGAATCATAGCGAGGTGAGTTATGAGAAGAGACCACTCTGTTAAAGTTTGAAAATCAGCTACTACTAGAAATCATAAAAACTCGGAATTAAATCTTTCAGATATTCGTATTAAGGTAGTAGACCAGTGTGACGGCCGAAATTTTTCCGTTTTTTCGTGACCTTTTTTTAACAAGTAAATAATTTCCGATTGCTTTGTAACTTTTACACACTTATGTTAGTACTTTAAATGATACAAAAAAATTTTTTTTTATTTAATTTTCCATTTATTTATGTACAATATGCAATGTC
>JAPYZF010000695.1:0-20275 GCA_030523045.1 Meteorus cinctellus
CACCTGTCTCACTTCTCCAAATGCATTTAATTTACTCCTTGAAGCTACAATAGACGTTCCAATTGACTGGTTAGTTGATTTATTGTTAATACAAAATTTTATGGTGGTTGTACAGGATATTGGAATATTGTGCTATGTTTCCTCAACGTAATCTTTTGAAATAATTCAATTATTTTTAACGCACTCACACAGATGTGACATTTTTCTCTTTTTTTCTTTGCTTTCTTCGAATTGGAGGTTTGTTTACCAATGGGTGCTTTTTCAGGTGGTATTCTTACTAATTGCAATGATTCTATAGAAAAAAAAAAAAAAAATCAATGACGAAAAATACGATTTTTCATAGTGACAGTCAAATGAAAAAACATCAACGCATGAATACATCCGCGGTGCTATAATTTACCTTGAATTCTTCAATGAAATTAATTATAAACTTAATTATATACTCCAAGATGCTTTTTATACTTCAAAATGTACTTCAATACAAAAATACACGACATACGTGTTATCTTAAATCTTAAATTGGGTTATGAAAACAATAGAATATCAGTATTAGAGAAAATGTCATTGACAATTCCGAGAAAAAAAAATACTCCGATCACCACCAAACTTTACAGGATTACTCGCTGGGCCCATATGAAGATTGTCCAAAAGTTCCATTAAAATCGGTCTAGCGGTTTCGAAGCTATGAGGAACATACATACAAACATTCACTTTTATATATATAGATTTAGAGTTACAATTAGAAATTTTGAGGAATGAAAGGGAATAAGTAGCTGAGATTCTTGAGCTTACTAGTATACTAGAGCCGCGTTTAATTTTCTTTCGGTATATTTGAATGACATATTTTTTATAAATATTTCAGTACCCAAAAATCGTCACAAAGGTCACAAAATGTTAATATTGAAACGGGACATAACCAAGATCAGTTAAACACAAGCCATAACATTGCTGTTATGTGATATTTTTACTATATTTATTAATGCGATAACATCAGAATATACTAATATTCACTTTAGCTTGCATTAACGCTTTTATATTTTCTTGAGAGTAACTAATAAAAAAACAACGTCAATAGCGACACAGCGAGCAGGACAGCGAAAAAACTGGTATGGAAGTTAAAAGAAAAGCAGCTACCTTCGTTGTGGAACATAATACCGATAAACGTGTTGTACTTATTGTATCTCGAACTTCAAGCATATCACCCAATAGAAATAAAACCATTGCAGCAAAAATCACTTTCCATCAATATCGGGATGTGTTATGACGATTCACAAGTATTGAAGGTTTGTTTATATGTACCCGTCATTATGATGTGTGTGTGTGTGGGTGGGTGTGTGTGAAAAATCGTGCAAAAAAAAGTTCATTCATAATATTTTTCCTCGTGAAATATGACGTCTTCCAAGTATTGAGTTAAATATTCGGCCGGAAATATTTAATATCGATAAAATAATTTTAATTCATGTAACGATTGCTCCAAATGCATTATAACATGGGGGAATATTCAGCAATTTTTGTGACGCGGAATTAAAAGTTTGTCACTTACCAGCAACCTTAATCTGACTGGAGGCAGTGCGTTTCATGATATTCCCAATTGAGAATTCAATTGAAAAGCTAATTTACTCGAAAAATATCTTTGTTCAATAAAATCGTCTCCTATTTCTACAACTATTAATTGTTAACTGATTGGAATGATGAAAATGTTTTTGCAAAAATTCACATTTGATCAAATAGCTCTATTACATCCGAAAATTATAGGTGAATAAATCGTCTACTTTATCTAGAACAATAGACCTGACATGGCTGTGGATCACATAAATTAATAGGATTGAAGACTGTTCTCGAAATATTAATATCAAAAGCATCTAAGAGTTTTGATAAAGTAGTTGCAACGTAGTGAAAATAATATGGTTGAGGTCATTTCGTGATATATTTCATGAGCTGGGTGTCGATAGATGAAAAGAAAAAAAAACCACTCATGATAAGAAGTTATAACAATGCGTACGAACCGTTTGACAATGAGACGCATGCGCATGCTGTTTTATAGAATATACTCGGTCAAACAATCAGTGAAGAAAATTATAACGTACAGTGAAGACTTTAACGATAGATTTCATCAATATTTAATTTATGTTTATTGTGGAATACAAAATGAATGCTCATGGTAAATTAACTTTGATTACAATGGCTGTGGTTTTCTTCTATATGTCGGCTCTAAGAGTCACTGCTGATGATGATGGTGATGATGAACATCACGTGAGTCGGATAACAAATTGATTGATACTATGCTCGTTCGGGCGATTCCTATCATGAATTAATGGTGATATTTTTTTTGGTTGCGGTCTGTTTTAGAGGGGAGCTCTTGATGCAAGTACGTACACCTCATTCTCATTCTTAATCCAGTGAAAAAACTCATTAATATTCATATAATCGCGCTTGTGTTGAAATTGTGATTCTGTTACCAATCATTAATTGAATCAGTGTAGCGAAGAGAAATGAGTTTGAGATGCTATTTTCTGGGTTATCAAAATATTTTTGCGTAACTATTTGAAAGCTGACGTCAATGGACTTTATCAATTGATTCATTCTTGAATTTATTCTAATAGTGTTTGCGATGGAGATTCGGAACATTTGTGAGGCATATTCGGTCTGTATCAATTTTAAGTTATTTTAATTTTTCGATGAACCGAGTTTAGCTTGACGTGAAATCTTTTCATCTAGTACTCCATCCTCAACAAATTCATTCTCTTTCAATTGTCTTAAAATATTACATTTGCACTGGTTTGAGAAAGTCCGGTATATAAAGGAAAAATATTATCTAAATATTTGATGAATGAATTAATATCCGCAATTGCAAAAGTGCAACGCTTCCGAAATGTAGATTGCGTAAGATCCCTCAACTCGCACTTCATCTTTGTATGATACAATAAATATTCGATGTCCAACTTCCCGATAGAGGAAGTTATTGTATTGACCCCGAAAAAACGAGAAGATATAAATTTCTGAGCAACTCAACGAGCGATAATGATATATATATACTCTTTCTGTTTCTCTTCGCAATGCAATCTTCATGGATAGATAACAATTTGCGAGCGGACGATGCGAATGAATGAATAACCATCAGTGGTATCGGGAAGTTCTCAATGTGATACCTATTAGTATCAAATATGAAAAAGCGATTTTGCAATCAAGCACCATCAAAAAATGTTCACTTCTAGCCATGGACACCCTATTCGTGAGCGAGCGTAGCAAGCGAGCAAGATAAACCCTACTTGTTTTTACTTTTTCCTTGACTTTATCAAAAAACATTTCGATTGTATCTCGATAGGGCTAAGCATTCTTCCAATCTTTGTTATTTATCCATTCAGAAAAAGACGTCGTACCAAAATAGTCGAGAAGGCGAATATCTATTCTCGACTTTTTAATTCAGTTTTTCAATAATGCTCACGCAGACAATAATCTTGAGAATATTGAAAAGGACACTTTATCTTGAGCAAATTTTCCTTTCAGTATCCAATATAAAATACTTACAAATCTTTCTTCATTTCTTTTCCCTTTTATTTCACAAGCTCACCGTACAGATTGCCGAAAGGATGACGATTGTCAAACTACGCAGAAATGCTACAAAAAGAAGTGTACCAATGTGTGCCATCTTCCGAGAAAATTGTCTAAATTACAATGCTCGTATGCTGCAGTATGTTATATATCTGAACCTCACACTGCTGGTTGCCAATGTCTGTCAGGCTATGCTGGGGACCCATATCAGACTGGATGCAAACAGGTATTATGAAAAAAGAACAACTTATCAATTCAAGGATTGAGCAACTCCAATTGTTGGTTCCATCATTTCAGCTTTATGAAAACCAACTTGACGTCCATTTTATGTAGTTAAAAATTTCGTTGATTCCATCAATATTTCAACGAAAGTTCATCTATTAAATGCACAATAGAATAGAGAATGTATATAAAGGCTAATAAGGGATAAGGTGAATGTATTGAAAAGAGAACAAAAATTACGTGTGTAATTAATCCTGCTTGACAATCAATTACAAAAAAAGTATCTAATTAAACTAAAAATCTTGTCCGTGAATAACTGATTGACAATTTGCTGCATCTAGGAAACTGTGGATGATTTTACAGCTATCTTTTCTTCCACTTGTTCATCACATTGCTACGATTGTCATCAATTATCAAGGGGAAAATATCCACGCAATTATCAACTATCTACAAATCAAATTTTATCATTTATATGATGATTTTCATGATTTCCCTTGGTTACTAATCGTTGCGAAGTATCTCTCATACACTCTCTCATTCCGTTTTCACATTCTCTCCCTGAATTCCTCTGTCCAATCCCTGTCCGACCTTTCAATACAATCTTCATTCCAGTCGGAGTGCTCGTTCATAAATGATTTTTTTCGAGGCTGATTGAACTGCATGTCTTTCACTATCGGCTTCTATGGTGTCAAGAATAAGAATTGTCGAGATTTAATTTTTGGTTTGAAATTGATAAATGACTGTTCGGACTGTCATTAAGTTGATGAATCATGTTATTTACAAAATTTATGTTCAATTCTCACGTTATAAGTAGATTGTCAACATAACACGTAACAATCAATATTCTGCTTTTCTGTCAAACAGATTCGCATTTGGAATAAGTGAAAAATATCAAGAGTAAAAAGCAGCTGCACCACGCGTGATAAGAATACATACTGTTATAATATATTGTATTATATACATAATGAATAGAATTTGTTATGAAATGAAATGAACATAAGACTAAGATGTTACGAAAATTCATGCTGAGATTGATATAAAACAGTGGATGTTGAAAAAAGTAGAAATTCTTTGATATAATTGAATCAAATTAATATGTACCCATGATGGGCTATGTAATATCATGATTGTTAAGTAATCCGTAGGTGAAAAAATAGTTCATGGATATCTGAGCTGTAGGAATCTGTTATTCAAATAAATCCGATTGTGATCAATTTGCAATAGTTTTTGGTATGAAGATTAGCTCAGGTGGTTTTTTTTTTCTAGTTGTTTTGAACTTTAAATGAACTAATTATTTTTATGAATGAAGAATTTTTTGCATAAATTTGGAATATTGGTAATGTGAAAAACAGAGTATCCAGAATTCAACAGAAGCGCAACTAAATTCAATATATGGCCAATATTGAATGGTATATGCAATTCGGTTGATGAAAATCAATAACAATCTTCGGATTGATATCGTATGAAATATTAAACTTGGAATTTCGTGATTTTGAGACCATATTAGCAATCTCTCGTCCCAAAATTTTACAAGACTGAGTCATATGGAGTAAAATGTTTTGCGATTTATAGAGTATTTTCTTATGCATTTTTTGTCACGTCACCGCAAAAACTCTTGCATCATTGAATTCAGGAAATAGAAATTTATGAGAAACATTGTAACACTCGCTGATATTGCAAAATGTTGCAACCACATACGAGACTGCAAAAACCACGAGGAAAGGTGTTTATTCATTGGGGTAATCAAGAATTAAATTTTTAAATTTTGATTGTGAATAATCAATTAAATTTTGATTCTACAATTAGTACATTTTAAAAAATATTAATAACCAGCGCTAATTTGTTTAAGGGGAAGTGAAAGGGGACATTGAGTTCCAATGTCAATTGATATCTATTACATCGTTACGAAAAAGTGAAATTCCTATTGTGCTTTGGCGTCAAGCATCAGGAGCAAGACGATGGCATTCACGGGTATTATGTTCTAATTTCGGAATGGTTCAACGTGTCTTCGACGGCACAATTGACATACCAGTATCAATTGTTTGACCAATAATACCGTTCATTCATGAATTTATGATGGTCCTTGAGCGAGCGGTAATCATAGGACAACAATATCAAGTTCGAAGGATGTGTATTACAAATAGACGCAACGCTATAAAATACTATCATACATGATAGGAAAACCTTTTTACGCAAGTGTTTACCATATGATAGCCAACATCATTAACTTTCACGGGGTGCAAATTTGAGAGACTGCCGCTTCGCATAATGACTATTTTCGCCATTGGATTAATTATTTTCAATGTATCGTTCGAATATTTTGCACATCTGTTACCCTCTGTACCAATGTTTATTTTTACGCTCATCAGTTTGACATTCTCGTCTTTTTCAATGACCGTTTTTCGATTAGAAATTGTTCCAACGATCACAGGCTGTGAGAGAAAATGCACGGACGCTGTTTCTATTTTCTGAGCTAGTTCTACTAGTCGAGTTTGTCGCAGGAATTCTTTTCCATATTTCTTCTCACTTTTGATGACTATAAAAGCAATGTTCACATGATCGGGATGACCCAACAGTTCGGTTCGTATGTGTCCAGTAAGAGAATCACCACATTCGCGAAATCTCAGGTGAACACAAATCATGATTATAAAATGAAAATTTTTTGTTTTGGTGTCGTCTGTTTTGTTCAATTTCGTTGAAATTCTTCCTGCTGATAACATCTTTTTCCTCCATACAATTCTTATGGTGGGATTTTGATGATCAATTACTTAAAGTTGTTAATATCTGCATAGCAGTGCAACATATATATGAAGTAATCGATCTGTCAATAGAGATTGAACAAGAGAACAAAAAAAAAATAGAACAAACCCACAACTTACGGAATATGGTATAATATTGTATTCCCCAAATGGTGTACATAGATAGATAGATACTCATCTAAATAGAATGGTGCTTATGATACGAGCTATATGCAAATAAATATTTCATGTGTAGCAATATTCTCTTTTTCTGTGTATTCGTTCAAATTTAATAATGTTGTAGGTATTTCATTCCCTTTTCTAGCTTGTGGATGTTTCTTTGATGATGTCTGATTGTTAGAGCGAGATTATCTGAAGAAACATTATCAGCTAAGGCATTAATTGAATATTACGAAAAAAAGAACGCCAGGATAGGACTGGAACCCACTTTCACCTCGCGTTTGATGCTTATTCTTTTCTTTCTTATAGAAATTCACTTGCATTTGAAGAAAGTACAGGTCTCTGCTATATGATAATAAGTTTTGTGGCTGCAAAATAGTTGAGAAACAGTCAGTCTGGAAAAGGTCGTTTCCGAATCTATTGAGAGTGTCTAAGTGTCGAGTGAGTGCACCTGAGTGTTTATAGCCCGACCGAATATTGCATATTGTCATTATGAATCGACTGGACAGCGTCCTCTATGAATGCTTCCCAGAACTGTTCTATCATCTGGTATGGTGGTAACAATGTCTTTGGGGATTTTAGACGCCTTACCCATGGGCATACCATCCTTACCCACTGAGGAATGAGTCGAAAGCATAGCAAAATACTAAAAAATTTATGGCCAAAGTTCAAATTTGCCGCCGTTTCCATCAAACCATTCATATCCCACCTCGTCATCTATCACTCAGTCATACCAATTTTAAATTTAATCATTAATTCTCTGAAAAATTTTCCTATTCCTTTTTGTACTGCAATTTTACTATCAACACTGTTACTAAAAGTGCAATCTAATCTCCAATAAATGATGCAACTGCATTGTAAAATCAACCATTAAAATTTGCCATTCATCTACCAATGGAAAGTGAAATGTAACGAAAAAAAAATATGTGCGTGTGTGTGTGTGTACTTACGTCGTGGTAGAGGAAATCTGTACGACTACTACAAATCGATGACGAAATAAACTCATACAATTTCATCTCTCGTGTACGACGTGTTTACACACAACATCCCACTCACCACATCACATACTTGCGAAGTCCATTAATTCAGCAATGGAATAACCAACATAGAACGCAATGAAAATATAATCGTCGTTTATCAGTTATACCAGCGAAGTAGCAAACGCTGCTGCTGTAGCGATAGAATTTCGAATATAGAAATTTCAGTATCGCACGGGCGTGCAAATCTACAACACGTTTTGCTGCAGCTGCTTCTACGTATCCAAACTCATCTGTTATATTGGATTTCACAATTGTACGTATAAGATAAATAATTTTTCCATTTTTATCTTTCCATCAATAAACCACATTTTTTATTCGTAATTATACAGATTACTATTGAGTGACGATTGAATAACTCACTTATCATAAATCTTTAGTATTTCATTAATTGATAAATCTTATTTCATTTTTTTTAGTTTCTTCTTCGGTATTTTGTTGGCGTTAAATATGGAAAGTAAACCATCAAATGCTCCAAGTCAATGCACGTGGACACCAAACGGAGTAAATCCACACTTACGACGGAATATGTGAGCATATTTATTCAATAGATTGAACAAACAAATGATGTTTACGTAAATGATTATATAGAAATGAATGAACATTGATATATTGAAAATTGTTTCATCAATCAATGATCATTATTTACAATCTACTATTTGATTTTTTTTATTCTTAATTTACTTTTTCAGACTAAATGATCGGAGAAAATGTTTGCCAAATATTTTGGAAGCAATTGGTCAAACGCCGTTGGTCAAATTGAATAAAATACCACAATTGCATGGATTGAAATGTGAAATTTGTAAGTTGAAATGCCATTTTTACGTTTTCATTTTCCTTTCATACATTCATTGACTGATTCATCTATTTCTTCTTCATCTTCATTCACGATTCAATGAGTGCCAATGTTTTTCATTCACTCTGTTATTTATCATGAAACAACAGCAAAATGAGAAAAGAAACAGATTGTTTGAAAATCATTGAAATTCTCCGAATCCCACAGAGAAATTATGTTTTCGAATAGATGAAACTTTGTTCTATTGATCTCGGATGACTTAACACATTTTACTGTTTTCCACTAACTTCGTCATTTCATCATTACTCTTAGGTCTTCTTTTTGATACTGTTAATGATTCCTGAATCACATAGATAGTCGATACGTCAACAGTATCATTAAAGTGAACTATATAGGAAATTTTCTTCTATTTGTTTTTCCTATGATAATGTGTATCATAATCATCATGACGCAATGTTTTCGTTATGATTATTAAGCAGCAATTGACAAATTTTCCAAAGTATCTGTAGAGAAAAAAAGTAACGGAAAATATGCAAGAATGATGTTGTTATTGGTACATGTTGATCGATTGTTACGCAAACAATAATGCAATATCCATGTAAACTTCCTGCGTGGATTTTATTTTGAATAAATTACAGTTGGATTACGCACCAAGGATGATCATAACTCCGATGATCTGAATAAATCTCAACTGGTTTGAGTTGTATTATAGTTGATTTCGAAACCATTTCAATATTTATTTGTCATGTGTAAAAATTCATTCAGTCTATATATGAATTCTTTCAAATATTATTTCTTTATTGAATCGAAGAATAATTAATTAATGGTTAGTGTTATTTGATGACCAATCATCTACCATTGAACAAGTCATCTTATCGAATAGTTTTTCTCCATTAGAATGAATCATTCCTAATTTTTTCTTAAGACACCAAGAAGAAAATTATTCTATTATAGTAAAATATTCGCTACATAATCAATACATATCAACATGAATGGCAAATCATCTCCATTCAAAATTAATTTTTTCACTGCATAACAACAGCAAGACAGTAAATTTCCTTCATCCGTTTTTCTTCAGATGCAAAATGCGAATTTTTGAATCCTGGTGGATCAGTTAAAGATCGAATTGCTTACCGGATGATTCAAGACGCAGAGGACAAAGGTTTGATCACAGAAGGTTCAACAATAATAGAACCAACGAGTGGAAATACTGGAATTGGTTTGGCAATGGCTGCTGCTGTACGTGGTTATCGTTGCATAATAGTAATGCCGCAAAAAATGTCAAATGAGAAATTATATACACTGCAAGCACTCGGTGCGGAAATAATCCGCACACCAACTGAAGCTGCATGGGACAGTGAAGAGGGTCATATAAAAACATCCGAAAAATTGCAACGTCAAATTCCAAATTCAATCATATTAAATCAATATATCAACCCGGGAAATCCACTGGCGCATTATGATCAAACTGCTGAGGAAATTGTCCAACAAATGGATGGAAAGTTGGATTACTTTGTTGGTGGTGCTGGTACGGGTGGTACTATTTCTGGTATCGGACGGCGTTTACGTGAATTAACACCGAAGTGTAAAATTATTGCTGTCGATCCTGTTGGTAGTATTTTGGCGGAGCCGCATGAGATAAATGAAACGCATAAAACATTTTATGATGTCGAGGGTGTTGGGTGAGTTGGAAATTATCAATTTTTAGATCTAATTATTGATCCCTTCTTTAATATGAAACATCCCCAATTTGTTTGGGGATGTTTATTTCCGAACGACGACCTAAGAACTGAGTAATTCGTGAACAGAAAATGAATAGAACCAGAATTTCGATAAACTCATCAAAATTCTTAATACAATGCCGTGAATTTCACTGTTATAAGCGCCTTCAGCTATTAGTTGTCTTATTATTAATT
Organism: Meteorus cinctellus; assembly: GCA_030523045.1. NCBI lineage: Eukaryota > Metazoa > Arthropoda > Insecta > Hymenoptera > Braconidae > Meteorus > Meteorus cinctellus. Next base: position 10,442 of record JAPYZF010000695.1, read on the forward strand.
CTTCCTATGATTCTTGACCATTCATAAAAACAAGAGTATGATCTACAAAACTATTTCTCTTCTTGTAATTTTAACAGTGTGAGAAGTTTGCTTGAGGGAATAGATTAATTGAAAAGTACAAAAATAGTTGCATATATTGTAAAAAAAAAAAACACGACTCCCAGTATTAGTTTTGGTCATCAATTATTCATACTACGATGAAATTTTATTTATATAAATTCGGAAATGCTGACAAATAATTGAAATACCTTGTCTGCATACTATTGAAATAGTGAAAACGTTCATCTTCTCCTGATAATCCACATGATGTTAATATTTTGTTGATGATTTATTTGCTTTATTGATTGGCAAACGAATAACCATAAACTTCTTTCGTTCTATATATAAGTTATGAAAAGCATGATTTGACCTACGAGTTACGTCGAATAAATAATAATCATCATATCATTCCGAGTAAAAAAAAAAATAATAAAAGAACGATCGCCAATATGTATTTCACGTACCGGAATTTACTGATGTTGAAAACTAGCAATGTAGAAAAAATATTAACATCTGTTTACTTTATCAAGGTATGACTTCATTCCAACAGTATTGGATCGTGATGTAATCGACGAATGGATTAAATGCGACGACGCTGAGTCATTTCATATGGCGCGTCAATTGATGAAAGAAGAAGGATTGTTATGCGGTGGCAGTAGTGGTTCAGCTGTGGTGTCCGCAATTAAACTGGGGAAGAAACTGAATGAGAATGATCGAATTGTCGTTTTGTTACCAGATGGTATCAGAAATTACATGACGAAATTCGTCGCTGATCATTGGATGATTGCACGTGGTTACTTGGTAATTAATTTCTAATTTAATTTAATTCAGATAATAACTCACTCAACAATTGATAAAAGAATAATTTACTGTTTCCATTTCGCGATTGCCTCTCTGAAAATATTAATTATTTATCATTTTCGTCCGTCCCGTTTCCGCAACGACTGATAAATAAATGAATATGTGGATAATTTTTTTGTTTTTATTCAGGATCCGAAATCGCCAAGTGGATGTGAATCATGGTGGAACATACCGGCGTCAAATCTTGAATTGATTAAGCCAGATAAATTGAAAAATAATGCAACAATCAAGGATGCGATGAAATTATTGGGCGATAATAATAATAATGATAATGTGATTCCAATTTTCAAAAGTGATGATATCGATGAAGTCCGTGGCTATATCAATTTGAAATCGATTAGGAGTGGCTTGATTAATGGCACAATTAGATTGACGGATCCGGCAGACAAATCAATTGTTGGTGAATTTATTCAAGTATCGGATAACGTTAAAATTGGTATCGTTGCCAAATTGCTTGAGAAAGAGCCATTTATTTTTATTATTAACTCGAAAAATGATAGGTTCATTGGTGTCGCTACACAAGAATGTGTGATGAAAGCAATCTCAAATTTGGTGAATTACCATAGAAATTGAGTCCACTCATATATTTAACTACTTGACGACTTCTTTATTTTTTTTTATACAATTTTTTTTGTCGAAACTCGAATGGATTTTATCGACTTTTTTTACTGTTATGGAGATAAACTTTTACATGAAATATTGTTACAGGAAAGAAAATAAACTCTTTCTTCAATGTCTTCTTGCCGTTTATACATTCTCACTCCCCTCTTTTTTTTTTGTGAATAATGAACGATCTGTCAATTGATTTTCAGGTTGCTCAATTTATTAGAATTTTTCAGATTTTGGGATATTGAACAATCTGACAAGAACTGTTATAAAAAATATGTTGAGCTGGAATACGAACGTAAAAACCTGATGAGTCAGAATTTTCATTAGAAATTTTGCAAGTTTTTCGACTGGCAAGATTATAAGAATAACAAAGTAGTAATTCGATTCGGAATAATCGTCGAAAGTTTTGCAGCAGAGTTTATCTAGTATTGTACTCACTTTATGTGTTCCACAGTGAAGTTTCTACGCCGAGAACGAGGCTATCAACATGTATGATGATTACGTGAAATCATTAGAGAATATAAATGCTTCTGTCAGGTGGTTATTTGTTCAGCAGTTTTAATTATTGTAAAATTCCAAAATTTAGTCACGATGGTATCATTGTGAAGTGCAATTAGGCGTATCAACAGAGTTTGGGTACCAATTAAGAGTATTCTGAAGAGATCACTTGGATAATATATCGAGAACGAAATAATTAATGATGAAAAATGACAAATATTTCTAAAGTATATTGCCTCTTCCACCATTTCTGTTATTTTCGTATATGCTTCTCAATATCTTTCTATTAATTACAATTTTTTCCCCTAAATATTCATATAGATTTGTCGTTTTAATTTATGATTGGTGATTAGATACAGTTGCTTCCCCAACGATTTATCTTCTTTTCAATTTGAGGTGAAGGTCTGAATTATTTTCGCCTTCTCAAGTAAGTTTGTTTGTTTTTCTTTAGGAATACATTTAAACTGAACATTGTCCAATGTAATTTTATGAGATGAACAGACTCTCTCATTCTCATTTCAAAAAGAAGTCATTAAAAATTGCACATCAAATCGGAATCAATCTATCATAATCAATCGTCATGTAATCATTGTCAAATTCAGAAGAATGAAGGACGAATAAAAATCTGCATTGATATTTCAAATCATTATCACTTGAATCCTCCAGTTTTGTCACTTGACATCCCAATTTCATCTTACTTTACTGACATTTTTATCGTTGAATGTACTTCATTATTCAGTAAGAACGCCCAGAGTGTTCGAAATCATTCGTCCAACGACAAGTCTTCTTATGAATAAACAGATCCAATAGATCAACCAATCAATCAATTTAATAACATAAAATTGAAAGAAGAATTTCGCAACGAAAGAGATCAATATACAATTTGCAAATGAAGATTTAAATCAACTTTTATTATATTGGCTTCACTTCAACGTGAAATTTGCAACTTGGTAATGATGATATTTCAGCTTTAACAACACTAACGATTCCTAAATTGGCTAAACTTCCACGCAATAAACCGCAGGTAAATGCCAATAATTTAGGACTATCAGATAAGTATTGTTTACTTCCATTCGCACCTAAATTTTTCAATAAACGAAATTCATTGTCCTGCAATACATATGTACCATGATGATTTGTTTTGAGGTTGTCTATTTGTTTTTGATACAGTGATGACCAAAAATCTGTGCAGATGAATTTGATCATGTCTAATTCATCTTTGAAACGTGACCATTCACGTGTTAGACGTTCAATAACACGATAACCAACTCCAAACCCCATCCATTCCAATTGTGTCAAATTTTCTTCGCCTTCCTGTGAACATACAAACAATCAACCAAAATTAACACGAATAGTCCTTAATATGAAAGTAGATAAATTATTCAGAGTTGAGATTATGATAGAAAATTCTGGATTATTTCAAAGTTATACACACTTTATCGTTGGTATTTTGGTTTAGAATATAATTCACTAATTCTGCATGTAAATAATCAAATAAACATTCATCAGCTTCACCAGTAGAGCCCGAGATTAATTTTTGCTCCACCATTTGTGGTTTCATTATTACAAACAATGAATTAATTCTTTCATCCAAATTATTTTTCAATTTTTCAATTTTGAGATATTAATTTCTTTTCAGTTTTATATCAATATTATGGATATTGAATAATGATGTGTCTTGTAATGTTATCGTTGACAAATACTGATGACAGTCACCATCTTGGGTTATAGTGATGGCTATTGAGGATATATAGTTTTGATTAGAAATAACTTCTCTACCGGCCGAGTATGCAGTCGCGTACACAGTCACCTCAATTTCTCCAGATGATAGTTGTGAGTCCTGCACGATCGATTCCGGATAAAAAATTTTTCTCTTGTTCAACCAGGAGTACCACAGCTCTACCAAATGAACCTGTGCAAATTTAGCACCTCATCTAAGAATTTGCGAAATCACATTGACCTCAATCGATAGGTCTTCGTAAGGTCAGGATAGGTCCAGTAAAATTTTCGTTAGGTCCCTTCTAGTTTTATTATAAATAATTCTTTCAATTTCGCATGACAAAATTCGTATTTTAGCACCCCATTCAAGAATACATTAAAAATTTTTATCATATTTGCCATTTTCATCGTTAGGTCAGAATTGGTACATTATAATTAATCCATCATTATCAATATTAATTGCTCTAATATGAATTATAAATAATTTGCAATCCGTGCGTGCACTTATCGTGTCCATTCACACCATGGCGCGAAATTTGAAATATCTCAGTTTTACGTTTACTTAATCAACAAATAAAATTAATAGATATGTGATTACAATTTTTATTCTATCACAAAATCGATCCATGTTTTTGAATAACTTTATTTATAGTTAGTTCATTACCAAAAAAAAACATTTCAAATTAAACAGTAACGTAAGAATGGTGCCTGTGGTTTACATGAATATGGACGAAGTGTATACACACTATACTCCACATGCGTTTGTGTCGAAAAGACACAGTTGTGTACAAAGTTTTTTACAATCAACCACTCTCGCTTGATATTAGTGGCCTTTATTTATATATGTATATGGTATTTTTCATTTACGGAGGGCAGAGGGGCCTCGATCATCAATTTGGCCTACGAAGGCACCGGGTTGAAAATGAGACTGGGAGAAAAAAAATCTGCTTTTGTTAAGTCGTTGGCTCCAGATATCAAAAGATCTGATGAGAAGGCATATTCATAGCGGAAAAATTGAAAGAGTGATCATTAATTAAATAATATGTAAAAAAAGATGCTTTTCATTACCACATAAAGGATGTTACGAGATTCTGAGTTGTTTGGTCAAAAAGTCGCAGAATAATCTTGAAAAAGATTATTTTAGAATTATCTTGAAACAGGCTCGATTGATTGGTTTCAAGATCTACCCAGATCGGTCTCAATAAGGCCTCGAACTCTCACAGACCTCAAACCGTGGAAATATGATGAAAAATCAACTACGCACTTAAAATTTAGCCAAAATCAATAATTTCAAAATTAATATTTTCCAAAGAAGAAAGTTGAGAAAATTAATAAACAATAACGGAAAAGGAACTGAATCATCTGGAATTGAGTGCATTAATTACCTTAAAGTATTTATCCAATAATTCCAATAGTTACGGGAATGATTAAGTATTTTAAAAACTGTCCATGTATCATTAATTCATTTTCTGGTGAAGTAATACCAAAACTAAGATACTTCAAATTTCGCGCCATAGTGTGAATAGACACGATGGGCGCTTGCACGAATTGCAAGTTATGTATAATTTGTATTACAACAATTAAAATTAATAATGATAGATTAAATATAATGGACCAATACTGACCTAACGATAAAGAACGCAGATATGACAAAATTTTTAAATTTATTTTTGGATGGGATGCTACAATGCGAATTTTTTTATGCAAAATTCGAAAAATTCATATTCTGAATTGTTTTACTAGCACTGTTAGCATAAGCTACAAATAATTGTGATCAACTAATACAAAATGACGGAAGTGACTAAAAAATAGGAACGTCATCAAACAACCGTCTATGAACATAACCAAAAAATGTTCAAGCAGTTGTTGCAATGCAATTCTCAGTATGTTAACTCTGAATCGTTACTAAAACACTACTGCATGCTGAGGTAGTTTATTTGATAGAATTAGCGTTTTATATTACACCATATTGGAATTATAAAACATCGGACAAACTTTTTTCTATTCACAAATCGAGAAAACAAAACATGTTGCCATGAAAAACGATAAATAACTGTAAGAATCGATCACTTTTTATGCTTTGTTATGCTCTAGAAGTAACAAGATTTTTGAGGCATACAGAGAAACAAAACCCTGAATATAATATCCATCAATGGGTCAGACATTTCCGTAAAAACAGCGAAATCTTTTTGAAAATAATCCAAAATTATGTTTTTTTTTTGTTATTGATGAAATCAAAAAAATTTTATTACCAGTGTTCTCATGAAAATTGAATGAAATAACTAATTTATAAGTTAATAAAAATTTCAAAAATTTGAAGAAACACGTATTTGATCTCACTCCTATCAATTCTTCGCTTTAATTAAATAATTGATTTTATTGACTAATAAATGAAAATATGACTGCTAAATTAAACAATTGAAAGAAAACTTAGAGTACTCTCTAGATATATAATATTCACAAACATACCCAAAATAGAGGCATTACTTAGGTATACTTTAGGTTGTTTTTTGGTACATTACTGAAAAATGACTGAAACTGTACTAAAATCCAGCGGATATTTTCAGTATTTTTCTGAGTATGGCCGAATGCGCTGGGGTTACTCTCCAACTATCAGTTGGAACGTGTTTGTTTGAAATCAAAATTTGTTTTGTTATTTTGGCGAATGGAGTACTGGTGCATGATCCACTTCGTTCTTTACCAATTTTATTGTACTAAAGTTTTTCTTGTTTTTGTAAAATTTTATTTACTATTCACTTTCGATTATGGCTCAAAGTCTTCATGTGTCTGTCATGTGTCGCAATGGGAGTTTTGTTTTTCCTTCATCATCATTCCCCGCATTGGTTTTGATTCTATCGTTTGTTGTTGCACGAGCAAATTCCAACATTCACTCATCCAATATATGTATATAAATTAAACTGAATTGATTCTGTTGGAAGTTATGGATTTAGGTGTTTGGGTTTCAAACTTGACTTTGATTTAAAATGCAAAAAATTAGTTTGTTTTTATCGAATGTCTTTATTGAAAGACTACGTTTCGAGAAGAGTCCTTACTCTTCAGAGACTCAGTTTAAACTAACTAAAACTTAACGGAAATATTCCTCCTAGGCTCTATGCATCTTATTTTACTACCATAAAATTACTCATCTTTAACCAAAACGTATGTACACCTCTAATAAACACAAGGTCCCTTGCATGGCCCAAGTGTCCAGAGCAATAAGATAAGCTGGGATGTATTTTCCCAATTGACGACAATTCAACCAGATGTTGAATTTCTTACTAATCATAAAAACCTAAGCAAAAGATTATAAAACAATAAAGTGAAAGAATGATTGAAGGGGGATTACATTTTTGCTCAGGGAATTCAACACGCCCCCTCAAAAATGAATCCGTTATATAGAATATACTCGTAAAAGTACAGTCTACATGCATTTCTTACATTATTACCAAAAAAACGTAATTACTCTTCTCTCAACGTAGTCTACCAATTTATGTGACTCTACCTGGTCCAACATTCGTTGCTTATGAGTACAGGGAAAACCCGACATCTTGTGGGAAAACGTTACCAGACCAATTACATTAGTATTATAAAAATTTTCTTAATAACTATTGTAAATCCATTTGCGTTCTAAACTCCATGAATTTTACTCTATTGAGTGATTTAGTCATTACATCAGCTATCTGTTGATCTGTAGGCACATAAATTAATTTGATTAGTTCTTTTTCTACTTTATTACGAGAATAGTGATATTTTATATCGATGTGTTTCGATCTTTTGTCACTTGATGGATTATTTGCAGCACTTATGCACCCATTATTTTCTTCGTATATTATTATAGGACCTGAGATAATTATTTTTATACTTTCCGCTAGTGATCGCAACCACAGAGCCTCTCGTGCAGCCTCATACAGAGCCATGTATTCAGCTTCTGATGTAGAGCCTGCCACGGAAGTCTGTCGCTTCGTAGCCCAACAGATAGTACAATTTTCATATAATTTGAAGAGATAGTCAGTTGTACTTTTTCTATCAGTTGCATCCCCAGCCCAATCGGCATCAACATACCCACTTAATATATTTTTGTAATGGCTTCTAGTATATACTAATTTCAAATCAATTGTGCCCTTTAAATATCTCAAAATTCTTTTTAAATATTGCCATAATTTAATATTATTTTTGTTCATATATCTACTAACAATATTGACCGAAAAACTCAAATCTGGGCGGGTACAAATCATTAAATACATTAAGCAACCAATAACACTCTCGCATGGCTTATTACAATTTCTATCTAAAGTCAAAGCTTCATAAAGAACTTTGTTTTCGAGAGGACTATTCTCTGGATAACAGTCTTGCATCTTAAATTTTTCTAGAACTGACTTTACATATGCGCTTTGGTCTAATGTTATGACTGACTCTGTTCTGGAAATTCTTATACCTAGAAATAATTTAATTTGAAACTATTCATTGTGTCTTCATTCAAAGTGACAATGACAAGATCATCAACATATAATACCACATAAATATTTCTCGAAATATCCCCCAAATCTAGAATATAAATACATCTATCTACTGGAGAATTTTGAAAACTCTTTGATTTCAAAGTTGATTCGAATACCTCAAACCAGTAACGAGCTGCTTGCTTCAAACCGTATAGAGCTTTGTTTAATTTATAGACCTGACCCTCTTTACATTGAACTCCTTCAGGTACTCTCATGAAAATCTCTTCTTTTAGTTTGCCATTTAAAAATGCCGTTTTTACATCCATATGGTGTAGTAGCAGATTATTTTGGTTGGCAAAAGCTACAACAAATTTGAAACTAGATATTCTAGCTACTGGTGCAAAAGTTTCATCATAATCTACCATGTATTCTTGACTGGTACTAATATCCAGGTATTATTGATATCAAGTGAATTAAGTTCACTTTCAATAGCCTGTTCCCATTTAACCCTATCAGGCCTATTTCTTATTTCATCAAAAGATTTGGGTACAGCATTAATTATCATTTGAGCTGATAACATATATTCTTCTGGACAACTAGTTTCATTATATGATACTTTAGGTAGACCCCTGATCCTTTCACTCCTCCGACGACTGGCTTCAAAATCACCATTTTCGCTTTCCAATCTCGGAAATTTAGTACTGGGATCGCAGAGTCCATCTGATTTCTAACTATCAGATTTATCATCACTATCTGGTTTATCATTACCAGATTTATCAAAACTATTTGATTTATCATTACCAGATTTATAAAATCTATCTGATTTCTCATTATCAGATTTATTGAAACTATCTGGTTTCTCATTACCAGATTTATTATTCATTACTGAAACTTCTGGAGAATCAGCTTCATTTGCGGGACCCTTGTTTGTTCCGTCAAATTTTATATCTGGCCGAGACACCAAAAAATTTGTCTCGTCCACAATAATATCCCTTACAGTGGCATGTTTATCTGATTCTACATCCCATACTCTACAACCATTTGGATCATATCCAACCAGTATACCTTTCCAAGATTTATTATCGAATTTTGTCTTAAAAATTTTATCATGTACATATACGGTAGAAGCAAATACTTTTAAATACTTAAATGAAGGCTTTTTATTATGCCATAATTCATAAAGTGTTTTCATTATTTTTAAGGCCCTGCTCGGAATAATATTTATTAAATACGTTCCTGTTAAAACTGCATCACCCCAAAAAACTTTATCTAAACAAGATCCAGCTATCATCGACCGAGCTTTTTCTGTGATTGTCCTAACCATACGTTCGGCAGCACCATTTAATTGAGGCGTTCGCGGAACCGTTAGATGATAAGTGATGCCCTTATTTTGACAGTAATTCTTCATTTCATTAGACAAATATTCTCTACCGTTGTCAATGTATGAATAAGTTAATTTAAGATTGAAGTGAGATTCACTCTTAGCTACAAAATCTTTAAATACTGAAAATACCTCTGACTTATATTTAAGCAAATATACCACACAGTAATGGGTATAATGGTCCAAAATTAAAACGAAATAATTTTTATCATTTAGCGCCGTCGGAGTGATTGGACCACATACATCTGAATGTACAATAAATAATGGTCTCCTTACATGCTCTCGATT